>JAQYXR010001645.1:0-28439 GCA_030545055.2 Neoaliturus tenellus | reverse complement strand
CCTAATAACTTGCACACCAAACATATACGATTAAATAACAAAATATCCCTAAGACCTAAGAAGTAAGACCATAAACCTAAGCCTTCGACCAGTGATCTAAGACTTGAGGCTTTAGACCTAACCTTAAACCTTAGGCCTAAAATCAAAAGTCCAAGTTCTTAGACCTAAAGCATTACACATTAGCTCTGATAAATAAGGCCCTAGACTTAAACAAAAATCTCTTAGACCTATTAACACAAAACTGATTCCTTGGATCCGAGTCCTATTGCCTTACACTTAAGAATTAATACAGTGGAATATTAACCTAAATGCAAAAGACCTAAAAGCTAATCCCTATGGCTCTGTTAACTGAGAGCAAAAGCCTTAGACGTATGGGCCAAGAAATAGCACCTAGGAGTCACGGTGCTATTACCATAGGTATTATCAAAGGACCTGTGCTATTACCATAGGTCTTAAATGTAAACCTTAAAACTAATACATAAGACCTGTGGCTTTATAATTGAGGGCAAAAGAATTAGAGCTAATACTTATAACGTAGGGTCTTGTAATTAACACTGAAAGGCTTCTATTTAAAACCTAAGCCATACACCCATTATGTAAAACCTAAAACTTTAGAACCCCGAGGAAAGTAATAGACATATAAAACGACACTACGACCTAAGAAGTAATAATTAAAACCTTACTCCTGTACTCAGGAAGTTAGACCTAAGACCTAATCTTAAACATAACATATAAGGTCTACTTCAGAAGTTTTAAGACTTAAGGCTATGAACATAAGACTTAAGCCCTAGGATCTTTGACCTATTACTTGAGGCCTAATTAGCTGGACATTTAAATAAGGCCTTGAACCAACAGCATATCACGAAGACCGTAGAACTAAACGTAATGACTATGGAATTATACCTAAGATCTTACGCCAAGGACGCATGTTGTATGACCTAATACCTTAGACCTGAGACTGAAGACTACCCCTAAGTTCTAACACGTAAGATCTTAGACCTAAAACCTACGATATTAAACCAAAGTGAAGAACGTCAACACCATCCTTAGGTTTTAAACCCCTGGATATGCAATCAACAGAAATGTAAGTCAAAAACAAAAGACTACATGTGAAAACTTTACTATCCAAGGGGAGTCCAGATTTAAGCCCTTCCCCATCAAATGAGCCAAAAACGATTAGAGCTTAAACATAAGACCAAGGCACTAAAGCCTAAAACCCATGAAACTAGTTCTTAGAGTTTACACCTAACACATAAGACCTTAGGACTTATAATTAAGGACCAAGGTATAAGACCTATGACCACATAATTAGAACTTGAGATCTTAGACCTAAGGTATAACACATTGAATCTGACACCTTTTGACTTGGCCGTCAGTCCTGACCTTAAACCTATCATTTAAATATAAAAAAAGGTTACATACCTTGACGTCTGCAATTCCTTATAGTGTACTTAGTTAACTATAGTTTCGGCTATCACGTAGCCATTTTCAAAACTAAATACAAAGAACGTTTATTCCATTCTTGCGAATTTCGTCAGTAAATAAAATTACACTGAACACAACACAAACATTTAGATGTTGATTTAGACTATGATTTAAACCTATGTTCTATACCATTACATCAAAGCAAAGGACATTACTATCATCCTTGGATATGGAACACTAAGAAATGCAAATAATGCACATGTTAGACAAAAACACATGATAACATACAAACACATGAGACCTTAAACCTAACACCTAATGACTTGGCCTCAGTCCTGTGCCTAATACCTAAGACCTAAAACCAATGATCTAATCTTAAGACCTATGGCATTACACCAAAGCAAAGTACATCACCACCATGCTTGGATATGGAAGACCAAGAAATGCATTTAATGAATATGTATGGTAAAACACATGATAATATATTATGAAAACGTTACCATCGAAGGAATATCTGATTAAGGGCCCCTTCAAATAATAAAAGAAAACATGACATGTAAAAACGTCACTAACAAGAGGTTTGCGATTTACACATCCTCTTCAAATTAGGAAGAATACAGAGGTTTTTTATTAATAAACGGGGTTTTTATCTGTATTTGTGAGTTCAAAATACGTACTGCTATATATCGTTTTGGGATTGATTATTCCCATATGTGGATTATTAATTATGTACATCCCGACAGCCCAAACAGAATGTAATGACCAATTAACAGAATAATGATCAAATCCAAAGAAGACCTAAACCCTAACCGCTAAAATTGAACCTACGACCTAAAACCAAACACCTGTGACATTACCCCAAAGTGGAAGACATTTGCCACCATCGTTGGATATGAGAAGTTTAGAGATGTAAATCAACTGTGAGGCAAAAACATAAGATGACGTATCAAAACCTAACCATCCAAGGAGCCGTGATTTGCGGCACCCCTAAAAAACATGCTGTTTTTAACAGGGAATTGGGTTTTTACCTTAAGTTTCAGAGCTGATCAGCTACTGCTATATCGGCTCAAGATAAGGGTATTTGAAAACGTCCTTCCTTTTAGAAGCTTTTACACCTATGATCGAATAACAAATTCCTTATACCAGTTACGTAAAGACGAAGATCTTAAACCTGAGACCTAAGACACCAAAGACCCTTGTCCATTCATCCTACACCCAAGACCTAAGGCCTTACCAAAACTCTTAAAACTTAAGGACTGGAACAAAAACGTAATTCATAAGACCTTCAACTTAGACCTCAGATCAAAGGCCTTCGATCTATGCCCAAAGATATAAAACATAAGACCTTAGACCAAGTGCCTTACACCTAAGACATAACAACATCAATACGTGATACATAAACCTAAAGCCTCATAGGTAAGATCCAACACCTTAGACCGAATACCTAGTGTCATAATCTTTTTCTAAGACAGACTTTAGACGTTAAGCTGTAGACTTGTTATTGGTGGATAAGGAGACCCCGGCCGAACCGTTGAGCACGTCTGCCTCAAAATGGGCATTTTGCGCAGGCCCCCGGAAGGATGGGATATTGAAGGAAGAGAAAGGGTGAGGCACGGGACAGACTGTCCACTCATGTTCCAGCTAGGGGTTTCTATGCCCGTCGCACTCCCTCTCCCCCTGCTGTCTTGAACATATGTTCCAGCTAGGGGTTTTCATGCCCATAGCATTTCTACTCACCCCCTGCCGTCTACATATATTCCAGCTAGGGATTCCATGCGGTTCGCATTAACCCCCCGCTGTCTTGAACATGAATGGGGTTTGGAGGAAGACATGTAGACTATGCTGTAGACTATGCCCTAAGACCTAAAACATAAAAGCTTAGACCAAATGTTCATACCTAAGACAAAAAGATTTAAAATAAGACCTAAGACCTCGATTTTCAAAAATGTTTGCAGACGTTAATAATTAAAAGGGATCGTCTCCATATCGATTTTTATGTTTTAGGTCTTAGGGCATAGTCTACAGATTAAAGTCTAAAGTCTGTCTTAGAAAAAGATTATAGGTTTTTATGCTAAACCATGGTGTATAAGCTATAACATTCTCTTTCTTCGGATGAAATAGAAATAACTGCATATACAGTGTAAGACGAGTACTAGACCATGGTGTAAGGGCTTAGGTCTTGAGTTCAAGAATGTAAGCGCCAAATTTATTCTAGATCTAGACGAAGTTCAGTCTTAGGACCCTACATCTTAGGGGGCAAAGATAAAAGATAGGGTCCTAAGACCTAAAACATAAAAGCTTAGACCAAATGTTCATACCTAAGACCAAAAGATTTAAAATAAGACCTAAGACCTCGATTTTCAAAAATGTTTGTCAAATCTGAAATCAAGTTGAAGGTCTTATGAATTACGTTTTTGTTCCAGTCCTTAAGTTTTAAGAGTTTTGGTAAGGCCTTAGGTCTTGGGTGTAGGATGAATGGACAAGGGTCTTTGGTGTCTTAGGTCTCAGGTTTAAGATCTTCGTCTTTACGTAACTGGTATAAGGAATTTGTTATTCGATCATAGGTGTAAAAGCTTCTAAAAGGAAGGACGTTTTCAAATACCCTTATCTTGAGCCGATATAGCAGTAGCTGATCAGCTCTGAAACTTAAGGTAAAAACCCAATTCCCTGTTAAAAACAGCATGTTTTTTAGGGGTGCCGCAAATCACGGCTCCTTGGATGGTTAGGTTTTGATACGTCATCTTATGTTTTTGCCTCACAGTTGATTTACATCTCTAAACTTCTCATATCCAACGATGGTGGCAAATGTCTTCCACTTTGGGGTAATGTCACAGGTGTTTGGTTTTAGGTCGTAGGTTCAATTTTAGCGGTTAGGGTTTAGGTCTTCTTTGGATTTGATCATTATTCTGTTAATTGGTCATTACATTCTGTTTGGGCTGTCGGGATGTACATAATTAATAATCCACATATGGGAATAATCAATCCCAAAACGATATATAGCAGTACGTATTTTGAACTCACAAATACAGATAAAAACCCCGTTTATTAATAAAAAACCTCTGTATTCTTCCTAATTTGAAGAGGATGTGTAAATCGCAAACCTCTTGTTAGTGACGTTTTTACATGTCATGTTTTCTTTTATTATTTGAAGGGGCCCTTAATCAGATATTCCTTCGATGGTAACGTTTTCATAATATATTATCATGTGTTTTACCATACATATTCATTAAATGCATTTCTTGGTCTTCCATATCCAAGCATGGTGGTGATGTACTTTGCTTTGGTGTAATGCCATAGGTCTTAAGATTAGATCATTGGTTTTAGGTCTTAGGTATTAGGCACAGGACTGAGGCCAAGTCATTAGGTGTTAGGTTTAAGGTCTCATGTGTTTGTATGTTATCATGTGTTTTTGTCTAACATGTGCATTATTTGCATTTCTTAGTGTTCCATATCCAAGGATGATAGTAATGTCCTTTGCTTTGATGTAATGGTATAGAACATAGGTTTAAATCATAGTCTAAATCAACATCTAAATGTTTGTGTTGTGTTCAGTGTAATTTTATTTACTGACGAAATTCGCAAGAATGGAATAAACGTTCTTTGTATTTAGTTTTGAAAATGGCTACGTGATAGCCGAAACTATAGTTAACTAAGTACACTATAAGGAATTGCAGACGTCAAGGTATGTAACCTTTTTTTATATTTAAATGATAGGTTTAAGGTCAGGACTGACGGCCAAGTCAAAAGGTGTCAGATTCAATGTGTTATACCTTAGGTCTAAGATCTCAAGTTCTAATTATGTGGTCATAGGTCTTATACCTTGGTCCTTAATTATAAGTCCTAAGGTCTTATGTGTTAGGTGTAAACTCTAAGAACTAGTTTCATGGGTTTTAGGCTTTAGTGCCTTGGTCTTATGTTTAAGCTCTAATCGTTTTTGGCTCATTTGATGGGGAAGGGCTTAAATCTGGACTCCCCTTGGATAGTAAAGTTTTCACATGTAGTCTTTTGTTTTTGACTTACATTTCTGTTGATTGCATATCCAGGGGTTTAAAACCTAAGGATGGTGTTGACGTTCTTCACTTTGGTTTAATATCGTAGGTTTTAGGTCTAAGATCTTACGTGTTAGAACTTAGGGGTAGTCTTCAGTCTCAGGTCTAAGGTATTAGGTCATACAACATGCGTCCTTGGCGTAAGATCTTAGGTATAATTCCATAGTCATTACGTTTAGTTCTACGGTCTTCGTGATATGCTGTTGGTTCAAGGCCTTATTTAAATGTCCAGCTAATTAGGCCTCAAGTAATAGGTCAAAGATCCTAGGGCTTAAGTCTTATGTTCATAGCCTTAAGTCTTAAAACTTCTGAAGTAGACCTTATATGTTATGTTTAAGATTAGGTCTTAGGTCTAACTTCCTGAGTACAGGAGTAAGGTTTTAATTATTACTTCTTAGGTCGTAGTGTCGTTTTATATGTCTATTACTTTCCTCGGGGTTCTAAAGTTTTAGGTTTTACATAATGGGTGTATGGCTTAGGTTTTAAATAGAAGCCTTTCAGTGTTAATTACAAGACCCTACGTTATAAGTATTAGCTCTAATTCTTTTGCCCTCAATTATAAAGCCACAGGTCTTATGTATTAGTTTTAAGGTTTACATTTAAGACCTATGGTAATAGCACAGGTCCTTTGATAATACCTATGGTAATAGCACCGTGACTCCTAGGTGCTATTTCTTGGCCCATACGTCTAAGGCTTTTGCTCTCAGTTAACAGAGCCATAGGGATTAGCTTTTAGGTCTTTTGCATTTAGGTTAATATTCCACTGTATTAATTCTTAAGTGTAAGGCAATAGGACTCGGATCCAAGGAATCAGTTTTGTGTTAATAGGTCTAAGAGATTTTTGTTTAAGTCTAGGGCCTTATTTATCAGAGCTAATGTGTAATGCTTTAGGTCTAAGAACTTGGACTTTTGATTTTAGGCCTAAGGTTTAAGGTTAGGTCTAAAGCCTCAAGTCTTAGATCACTGGTCGAAGGCTTAGGTTTATGGTCTTACTTCTTAGGTCTTAGGGATATTTTGTTATTTAATCGTATAGGTTTGGTGTGCAAGTTATTAGGATAAGGTTTAAGGTTTGGTTAGGTGGTGTTATTAGGATATTATGTCTTTGCATTGGTATGTCTAATGCAATAGGGCTAAGCCGTTGATCTTAGGTAATAAAGCCTTAGGTGTTAAATATATGTCTTCAGATCTTATGAATTATTTATAAGGTCTTTGATAAGATCATAATCCTAGAGATTATGTATTAAAGTCAAAGGACTTAGGCCTTAGGTGTATGGATTAGGTATAAGATAAACATCTAAATCCTTTGGTATTAGGTCTTAGGTCTAAAGTTTATAGAATAAATTCTTAGGTCTAAAGATCTAGGTAATATTTCTATGGCCCTAGCCTTAATGACAGACGTAAAGCTTCAAGTCTTGGGTCTTCGTTCTTTGGCCTTAGACTTATACCCTTGGGTAACCGGATTGAGTGAGGCCTTAAGCCTTTGGTCTTGGTCTTAGGCTTTATATTGTTACTTAGTTCTAGAGACCTTGGGTCATGGTGATAAAACCTTAGGTTTAGATAATAAGCTCTAACTCCAGAGGTCTTAAGGGAAAACATTAGATCATAAGTCTAAGACCTCAGGTATTAGGTTTGGAGTCTCAGACTCATGTACCTCGGACATTAGGTCATGTCTAAGGCCATAGGTTTTAATTACAAGGCATGTTGTCTTTTGTCTTACGTATAATTATAGGTTATTACGTAGGTTATATTTCTAAGACAAAGGTATTAAAGTCATAGGGTTTAAGGTATAGTCCAGGTTAAATATCATAAGTCTTAGTTCAAAGGAAAATGTATTAGATCAATATGTAAGGTCTTGAGTCTTGTGTTAATTGAATAAGGTATTAGGTCAGTGGTATAAGATCCCAGGTCTATGAATTTTGATTTACGCCTTAGATCTATGGCTTGAGTATGAAATTTAGGTCTTAGGTTTAAGGCCTTAGTGTTTGGGTCATTTGGCCAAGGCAGTACATCTACGGTAGAGTTTTAAGGCTTTAGGTATTGTTTTTTACTTTCAATGAATTGAGTGTTATGTCATAGTCCAAAGGAATAAGATACTTGGGTGTTAGATATCACTATATATCACTATATGACTATTTTGATACAGGGACATTACATAGTGGGTATTTTAACCTGAATATTAATGAGAGATAAGTGTAGGATGATTGTGGCGCGATCTTGTAGTCTTGTTACTGACTAAGGCCGACATTCTCCTTAGATAGGACTGTTAATTAATAGCCCAACAGCCAATGGTATCTTTGGCCTACAGTTTAACGTGGGATCCGAACCACAATTTCAACCTCCTATATAAGAATTGGCGTAATCATGAGGATGGTCTTTGTGGATGAACTAGTATTCACTAGTGCGGACATTAATCCCCACTAGGGAATATCGCATCCACAAGCCATCGCTTATAGCTATCCACAATTCGCAACCTCCAAGTAGCTGGATTACAGGACGTCGACACCGTCCCAGTCAATATATATATTATGTATTCAATGTAGATGAAGGGTCGACTTCAAATACCCCGTCTTGAACTGGTATAGCAGTAGATGATCATGATCTAAAGAAGATCTCGTTCCCTAATGTTTGCCCAGTTCAGGGGGTCGTGAATCGGGAGACTCCCTTGGATGATTAGGTTTTCATGCATCAGTATATGTTTTTACCTCACATGTTTGTTGATTTCCATCTCTTGGTGTTTCATACCCTTATACTTAGGTTTTATTTCTAAGGGCTTAAGTATAAGGTCTAAACCCACATCTAGGCATCGTGTCTTCGGTTGAATGCTTGGGTCTTATGTCACAAGTGTAAGGCTTTATATTTAAGGTCTCGGGATAAATTTGTTGGGTTTTTAATAGCAGGTGTAATTCCATCAGTTTTAAGTGTACGGTCAAAAAACTTGTCATAGGTTCTATGTATTTGGTCTTACATAGGTCATAGGTTTAGAGCCTTAGGTACTAGGCATTTTTTAAGGAAATTTCCCCTCAATTCCGACAGCCGCCTCGTCTGGTCCAGAGTTACGTCGGCGCTAGGCGATATGATGGTGATGGCACCGGCGAACTCTTCGAATTTCGCCGTCCGGTTAGAGTGCTTGGTGGAATACGGTAGCCACATTCTGTACGTGGCTTGGTCCCTTCTTTCGATCTGAAACCATCAATCATACGTCTTAGATCTCTGTCTTGAGTATAAAATTTAGGTCTTAGGTCTAAGGCCTTAGTGCTTGGGTCATTTGACCAAGGCATTACATCTACGGTAGAGTTATAAGGCCTTAGGTCTCGTTTTTACTTTCAATGACTTGAGTGTTATATCATAGTCCAAAGGAATTAGATCTTTGGGTGTTAGATATAGATGAAGGGTCGACTTCAAATACCCCGTCTTGAACTGGTATAGCAGTAGATGATCATGATTTAAAGAAGATCTCGTTCCCTAATGTTTGCCCAGTTCAGGGGGTCGTGAATCGCGAGACTCCCTTGGATGATGAGGTTTTCATGCATCAGTATATGTTTTACCTCACATGTTTGTTGATTTCCATCTCTTGGTGTTTCATACCCTTATGTCTTGGTGAAATACGGTAGCCACTCTCTGTACATGTATTAGTCCCTTCTTTCCATCTGAGACCATCATCAAATTAGCATATATTATAAATTAAAAAACAAGGCAAAAATCTATAGAACGGGATTTTATTCAATTAATATTGTTATTGAATTTTTTTAAGAAACAATTTTTTTATTGTTAAGAGATCATTTTTATTTTTCTTTTAAAAATATTGAATTTACTATCGTTAAATAATCCTCACAAAACGATCTGTTATTAGGGTTTATATCAAACATCTGTGTTAGGGAAACGACTGGAAATGTAGTATTATGTTTGTTACAAGCATGGATTTCTCAAATATTATTACATTAGCTAATGATTTTTAAAAAACAATTTTGTATTGTTAAGAGATAATTTTAATTTTTGTTTTAAAAATATTGAATTTACCGTTGTTAAAGAATCCTCACATAACGATCTGTTATTAGGGTTTTTATCAAACATCTGTGTTAAGGAAAACGACTGGAAATGCAGTATTACGTTTGTTACTAGCATGGATTTCTCAAATATTACAACATTAGCTAATGAAATGGAAATTATCTAAATTAACTAAAAATAATTTACCTGGATATTCGCCTGTGGAAGGACGCTTTTGATAATTATGAGTAAATCTTCTTAAGACTCCACAACTCCTCCGGGAGTGATTGAGATGTCCCGTCGAGAAAAGGTAATCAATGCGTTGGAGGAAGCCGAATTTTAGAACGAGCGGTAGTAGATTCATTGATTCAACCTATGAATCGCCCTCCTGGTTATCAGTATTGGCTGATGTAAAGTCCGCTATCATAATGGACGTTTAATCTAATGTGGTAATTTGCACACTTCGTTATTTGTTTTGGTTCCCATTATTGCGATAGCAAAAACTATACGGAATAATTTAATCATATTTAAACGATAAATATTGTTTTTAATGGTCAAACTGTTATAAATTAATACGGTTACTTTCCTACTTGAAATTATTATGTAAAAAACAATAGTTGTTTGTGACAATACTGAAATGTGTCCTTATACTAAATCAAAATGACTTAAAGACACAAAAAACAATCTTGATTGGATATGAAAATTATATTACGTTTTCAACTAAACAATTGTATTTGTTTTTCAAAATACTATAATTTTATTTTATTCGGATTGTCACGATAAAGGACAATCTCGATGGGATATGACAAAATGACATGATGAGATTCGAAAATTGTATTTAGTTTTTTTCAAATCCAAAATTGTATTTATTATTTTCCCAATAATACTATAATATTATTTTATTCAAAATGTCACAACAAGGGACAATCTCGATGGGATATTAAAAAAACTACATTACCTGGAAGGAGTTTCCGAATTTTCGAACCCCCGTCCTGGATCTCTTCCACCTGTTAACGCGCCGTCTCGGTTCTCTCACCCGTTCAGTTTAACACGCTGTCTTGGCCCTCTTACCGTTTAACATGGGCTTGGTTCTCTTACACGTTCGTTTTACCCGCTGTCCTGGTTCTCTTAATTTTCCGACTTTTTTACACACCCAGTCCTGGCTCTCTTACCGTTTAACATGGGCTTGGTTCTCTTACACGTTCGTTTTACATGCTGTCCTGGGTCTCTTAATTTCTCTCTACTGCTTGAGTTGTTTGTTGTCAGACACGCAGTAAGTATGCGTCATGGAAAATATTTTCTGCCTGTTGTGCTTGTGCTGTAACTGCACTAAATAAAACACAATTGGTTATTTATGAAATATTTTTAAATAGGTTATGAATACTAGAAAGATATACTTTGTATTAACAAACAATAAGAAAAGAAAATATTTACTAAAATAATAAAATTTATAAAAATCACCTACTGGTAATCAAATATGAATGAAAAAACCTAAAACCTTTTTCTATGAAGTTTAAATGTGTAGTTTAATAGATGTGTTAATTTTTCTTTATCTATTTTGAATAACGTGGAACTGGGATTATCTGGCTTATGTTGCCGTTCATCCCCATACGCGTGGAACAAGCGTACTCCTAGTAAAAAGACCTACTTTTGTATTACAAATAAGGCAACAAAGTGTACCACGGTCGTTTAAAACTGACATTTTACATTAAAATGCAATTGTTGCATTGTAATCACAAAATACAAATATTTACCAGACAATGTAATAATAACTTCACTACATACCAAAATTGACATCAGCTCACCTGGGAATGTTTTATTCAGGATGTCGTTGTTGTTAAGTTTTTGTGTCGGACTGGGTGGGTCCGTATGGAGGGGATGGCCCTGCACCTCTGTAGAAACAAACGATGAAATATTAATTAAGTCTTGTAAGTCATGTCATCATCTCGTCGTTTGAATCTATTATATAATTTAACAAAGAATTAAATAGATTAGTAATCCTATATGTAAGTAAAAAAAGGGATTTTTTAAGACGAAAGGCACTTGAACTAGTTTACCATGTGCTATTAGCTCACCACAACAACAAATCCGGATGACCAATAAACTAAACTGAAAATATAGAACTCATTAAACTAAACTCTTTAAACTTCGATGTAAATATACGAAGCCAGATTAGTAGTGATATATATATATATATATATATATATATATATATATATATATATATATATATATATATATATATATATATATATATATACTAGCAGACTTACCCGTGCTTCGCAACGGTAGAGCCTGCTCAAATTGCAATGCCAACCTGAGGAATTTTTACACTTCACGTTCGCTACACTCATACTCGCCGTCAGGTTCAGCTCGTTCACTGCGTTCACTCGCCATCACGTTTAGCTATTTCGCTGCGTTCACTCGCCATCACGTTTAGCTCGTTCGCTGCGTTCACTCGCCATCACGTTTAGCTCGTTCGCTACGCTCATTCGCCGCTAGTCTATAATATCATTTAGTTGTTTATTAATAATCTTCCCTTAATACTTAAAATGAGAACAGCTGTTTATGATTAAATGAATTGCAGACAACTACTTTCATTTCAAATAGTTCTCATCTGTGATAATGTAAACAAAAACCCAAAACAAATTATTTTTCCTATACGAACTCCATGCTAACTTTGGCCTTCTGTGGGGCGGGGACCATTGGAAATTTTGTAAAATCGCTTCTTATTGTCTGCCTACGCTATGAGAGGAATATGTATGCAAAATCTCATGATTCTAGGTGCTATGGTTTGGCCTGAGCGTTGATCGGAATTTCGCATTTATATATAGAGAAGATATATATATATATATATATATATGTTTCATAAAAAAATTTTTAGTTTTGCATCTAAAAAGAGGCATGTATTTTATTATTAATAAATATATCGTCTGAAACAGAATTCAGAGGGCCCAAGATTATTCTCAGTACTCTCTTGATTTCCCCTTGGATGCATAAAAATTGATTCGATGTTGTAGAACATGGAATTCTGTGGACGGAGCTAACTAAAATTGGTGTTGGATTCAAGGACTAAACCATTAATCAAATTGTTTGGATTGAATCCGTAAAAACAGATTATTGAGATTTTGTTGGTGGCCAATGTTATGTATACTATAACAGGCGGAGGAAAAAGGCGTTCACGGGGATCAGTCATATGCATAATTTCTTTTCGCATTTAATAATAAAAAATCAACTAAGGTCCATCTTTGTTTTTTTTTCATGTTTTTCTTATCGCAAAGAGAGCTTGAAATCGATGACTCCACTTAAACCAGCTCCAACCCGTAACGGCTAGCAGAAATTCTTCATGTGTAAACTCTTAAATAAGCAAATTGTGGACCTATCTTTGTTACTTTTAGAACTGCTATCGATTTTGACATAATTTTATCAACAACTGACCACGAAATAAAAACTGATAGTATGTTATCTATTGTGTAAATTCAATGGCTTGTGCCATTTTGTTTTTAAGCTGAAATATTCTATAAAAATTAAAAAATGTCATAAGATAAATACATATACATTCACTCATATACCTGCTCTTGGAAAATTTTAGTTGGTGTGGGGGAGGAAGCAAGAGGGATGGAGGATCGGATCAGTGTTGTTCTTCAATATTTACTTTGTACACAAATATCCTGCAAAATTTACTATTCAGTTTACAAGTTGCAAGACGAAAACTTTATTGGCTGGGCTGATTTTGTACTTAAAAGGCCCGAAACTATAATATAACTGTATTCTTGAATTGATATTCTTTACTCAGTGTATGTGTACAATGTGCTAGACTTAAAAATCGTATATGTATTGGCATGGATTTAATTATTAATCCCATATATTATTCAATGAATTGCATACCAGAAGTCTGTCTATTAGTCCCATTGCAGAAGCCAAAGCGGCACCAAAAACAAGTACAGTCAAAGGCGTACGAGCCGTACACGAGGGGGTTGACACAGGAGTTGGCCACTGCCATGACGAACAGTCCGTCCTGCACCCGTGAGTCCACTGCCTCTGCTGACTTGCGGTCTGTGATGTACCTACATCATATATATACATGTTTTATAAATAAATCGTATACTTGTATAAATTATTACGGACTTCATATCACACCCGGATAAAAACGTTTCTGGACGATTATATATAAAGCAATAAACGATTCATACATCATTACCAAACTTAAACATATACTATTTTTAAGGAACAAACAGTTGTTTGCTATATGATTAGGACTGTCCTCTCAGCAGAAAATATTGAATGTAAGCATACGTTGATATGAATGAGAAAATTGGAGGTTACACTTAGCCACGTATAATGCTTAAAACCAAGCATAAGAAAAATAATTAATACCGAAATAAAGGCTATTAGATTTCCATCAAAATCATTGGGGGCAAAATTGAAAAGTGCAACAACGCCCAACATACTTGATATATGAATCATACTTGTTTCATAAATCTCTGAATACAATGACGTTAAAATTATGTATGATGTCACATAGGCCCATGAGGTATTTTAGCTGTCTTTGGTGACGCCCCTTGGGCGCAGTAAATACTTATGAATTAGATTTTATTCTGACAACTGGTGCTGTTATTCCGATATAAAAAACTATAATTCCTTCAGAAATAAATTTTTTATCGGTAGTAGTGAAATGCACAATTTTATTACTTTATCTGTAGTTGATGTAACTCATAATCATAATATAAACATGGTATAAAAACATAACACATGTTCTTACAATAGTGTTAATGTGTACACTGGGCAATGCAGTAATGTAGTTGAAACACCAGATATGCTTTGCCCTGGCAAACAATACGTCCAGTTAGCAGTGATTGATGAAGGGTGTATCCGGATGTAGATAGCACGTTCGGCATGTACGATATGTCTGAAGCTTGAAATATGAATGAAATATGGAATGGAGAGGTTGTGTGATAATAATAATGTAATGGTTAACTTAATATATATATAAATATTACATTTTCCTCTCTTTTACCACACCAGATGGTAGGAATTGACGTTCATCACGTCCTTTGTAATAAACACTAAAAAGAAGAATGGTATTAAAAATACTGTTTTATTATATTTTAAGATTTTAGGTCTGTTAAATTAATTTAAAAGAATATACATTCTCTCGAAATAATCGAATCTATTGAAACATAATGTTTTCAGTGAAACTATAAGATTTTTCCTAATATTTATCATGCAATCTCTTTTACTTTTGTTGACTTAATAATGCCATTCCAGTTTAGTATTTTTTTAAGAAGTTAACCATGTGCTTAATCCTAATGACCTAAAACCGATTTTTACTCTAGCCCTTTCAGTCACTTCAAATAGAGTGCAGTGGTTAAGTGCTCCGTTCTCGTAGCGAACTCACCTACCAACGGTCTATAGTTTTTCCCGTCAGGGTCCGCACCGTTCAAAACCCTAATTTTCGTGACTAGGCTGCCGGTTGTGATAGCTCAGATGGTTAAGGCGTCCTTGGCCAGGATGTCTACGTCGGCGCGGGTTCGAATCCGCACACAACCAAACCTGACCTGGTGGTGCAACTCTTAATCCGATCTGTGGCAAAGTAGATGGGAGGGCCCAAGTTAAATAAACTGTGGCAGGCTTGCGTGGAAGTTGACGGGATCGGTTGATTCTTTGAGAGTTGCACCTTGGTCAACACTGATTTTGCTACTTTTTACTTACGTTTACTGTGTGTGTGCCACTACGGCATTGAATTATGCAAGATAATCATATTTTAACTCCAAGATGCCAATAAAATTATTTCTATTTCCACTTATATTCATTTGATCAAATCAATTAATTGGATGAACGAAGAGGAGTGAATCCTCATACATGACTGTTACAACCTCACTAGAGTACAAATCCCGATTCCGTTGTCCGACGATTACGTTCGCAAGAAGCCTCAGATCGACTTCAAACTTTCACAGTAGATTTTAGCCGTAATTCTTAAGGTCGAGTTCGTTTCTGAAGTTATTCTGTCCAGTAATAAAGTAATTAGACGTAATTTAATTTCCCATAAGAAAAGCATTGTGGGCTGTAAACAACGGTGTTTAGGGTGTTTAGGTTACGTTAACCGGTGCTATTTTTGTTTGTTGTCTGACATATAGAAAGCATGTATTATATGGAAACTATATTCCGGCTGTTGTACTATAACTGCACTAAATATAATACAATTAGTTTTTTATGAAATTTTTATAATAGGGTATGAATACTAGAAATATAATATTTTATACTAACAAACAATAATAAAGAAAACATATTTACTAAAATAATAAAATTTGTAACAATTAATAATTAGTTTTAACTGACACATAACATAAAAAAAAAAAAAAAAACACTAAATTTAATCAGCGTCAAATGTCAGATGTAGATGGCGGCGGCACTAACGTCACAGAAATACCGTGTATCATAGAGGTTATGTTGTGTTACTTCAATAGCGCTACTCACGAAATTAAAGATAAACAAAAACAATAAATATAACAATGTTTTGTGCAGTAAGTGGTTTGTTTTGATATTAATTTTCTTATAAAGGTCAAGTGTTGAGTTCAATGCAAATTTAACCCATGGTAGGCTACGGTAGATGTTTAAATGCTCCCGATTTCAAATGAGAGTACCTATCCATTTCCATATACAAAGTAGTACCAAGCAGTATTAAAACTACATAGATAGCAATAGACCTATTACTTTCAAAAAATCTTTTGAAATGGTCTATATTACAGTAGACTTATTAGAGTCCAATCACAATTGTTAAAGGCCCATCTTAACTACCGTATAGGTCCAGGCATACAACAGTACCTATTAACATAACAGGATAGGGCAACCTACAGACAGCCTACACCTACATTTCAGTCTTAGTAAATAGGCACCTCATAGTACATCATACTTGTTCCGGTACTTCAAACTCAAAACTCGTGATTTACACCAACACATATTTTGTGCAAGGTGTTAAAATTGAGTTACTCCTACCTTCCCGGTACAAGAAGAACCACACTTGTACGATACAACTTATACAGTAAATTGTTTTAGGCCTATAGTAGATCACCTCTTAATTGGCCACTTCGGGGTCATATCCAAACTGGATAGCCTATCGAATTGGTGGTTAAACTGAAGTTGGCTACCATTAAAAATATCAAATTACTGTTCAATAGAATATTTAGTTGTCAAATACACTAACATCAAATACAATTTGGAAGTAGGCCTACCGGTAGCTTAATTATTTTGAAGGCCTATCTTCCTATCTTTTAACAAACAGACTTAACGTTTTTACTCATTTTGTTCTTTTCTATCAATTTCAAGTAGCCTACACAAGTTAATCTAAAGGAAAACAATACATTAAATGCAGCAGGGCACTTTGTGATTAACACGTTGGCTACCGAACGTCACACATATGTGACGTAATGTTAAAAGAAAACCTTAAATATAGACCAGCGTCACATATATGTGTCGCTCAAGGTGTTTCCAGTGTACCGACGACACATATATGGGACGCTCAGGTCAAATCCAGTGTACCGACGACACATATATGGGACGCAGTCACGGTTCAGTTAAATGACTCGCCATGCCCATTTGGTCCACTGAATCGACCTAAAACCTGTTTATCGGTCTATAGGAATGTGTGAAACACATGTCTGTCGCTTGGTCTCTGGGTAGGACCTCAATTAGATTTTTTACAGATTTTCAAAGTTGGCCATAAGTTATGGTCTGCTCACATGCTGTTATTAGTGTTTGTTGACTAAACATTCCAGATGGCGTTTTTTATTGCGTGACACATTGTAATGTATATTTTAGTATTTTTTAGTGTAGTAAAACTATTTTTCATTTATTTCCCAGTCATTCAACTCATGACACATATGTGAGACAATCGGTCTATAGCAAACAAACATAATACAAAATATTACTATAGACCAACGTCACACATATGTGACGCAATAAAAATGCTAAAAGAGTACTGAAATGAATTTTTTTCTCAACTTTTATGAGCAAATATATATGTTACACATCAAATTATATTAAAATAGCGAAACAAAATTTTTGGTCTCTGGGTTAGTGTTAGTCACAATGACTCGGTCTGTGGTGAGAGATCGAGTACTAGGATCGGTCTGCTGGGAAGTCCCGGCGACCCGAATTTCCTACCGTTGGTAGCCAACGTGTTAAACAGTACCTTTCCTCAAATTTTCACTAAAAACGTAGGCTTTACTCTTGAACTTGTCAGAGTTTAAAAGAAAACAGGCCTACAATTGGAATGTAAAGTAGGCTACATTTGACGCCTACAAGTAGGCTATGGCCTACGCCTAACTCAGTATAATTCGGTACAGTAAGTTAGAGTCATGCAAACCCGGACTTTGATAACCCAGAAGGAATGCTGGATAATTCGGGAAGTCTGCCAGAGCATTAAAGTGCACTGGGTTTCAAGGGGGCATTGACATTGGCCGGAACACGATGAGGAGGCTTTAAGTTTGTTTTAACAAAAGAGGTTAACAATTTTTTTTTTGTATTATGTACATTATGCAATAAATACGGTACGGTACATGGTTTTTATAGGTACAACATAAACAATTCATACGTTTTCTTAAGTTTACGCTTTTTCCGATAACCTGGAATTCTCACAAATCCAGACTTCGTTTGGTCCTCATTAGTCCGGGTTTGCGGAGCTCTAGGCCTACTGTATTCTGTTCTTCTGTAATGAAGATAAACACATCACTTTCGAAGGCATTTACTTATTATATCCAGAGTGTTGACTTTCATTATTCAATGGGAACAACTATATATAAATTCAGAGATTTATTTGAAAGATACCGTAGCCTTAATAGGGCTACAGTAAACTTTCTCTAATCCGGTATGTCTGCGACTTGACACATGTCGGATTGCAAAATACTCCGGATTATAGGATAAATGTTAGGAAAATGTGAATTTTTTTGAAAAAATTACATTAAAATATGTATTATTCCTTAAACAGCTT
Source organism: Neoaliturus tenellus (assembly GCA_030545055.2). Taxonomy (NCBI): domain Eukaryota; kingdom Metazoa; phylum Arthropoda; class Insecta; order Hemiptera; family Cicadellidae; genus Neoaliturus; species Neoaliturus tenellus. The sequence continues at coordinate 9,992 of JAQYXR010001645.1, read as the reverse complement.
TACTGCCTACAGTATATAAACATTGCATAACAAACTGTAATGAAAAATAACTTACAGTAAGTTTTACGGTACATGATTATGAAACTAAAATGAAATTTTACGATGTCGGATGAATACGTCTTTTCTCCCCTCGAAGCATTCCAAAGTGCTTTGTCTGGACAGGGTTTTCCCCTCACAACTTTCAATTCCAAATGAACATTCATTAGGCCTATTATTTTTATACCTATCAATAAAACTTGTTCTTAAAGTTGTGCCGAATCGTAGGATGCTAGATTTGAGGAAATTTATTTGACTACAAAAATAATTTTTGTGGCAAAAAAGGACCAAAAAAATTTATCTGTTATAAATGGTCAGTTGAAAGGAAATTATGTATAAGTAACATATTATGCCGATGTAGAGGATTCAATTGTAATTATCGTTTGAGGACTAAAGGTTGAGTTTACAAAAGTGTGGGCAACAAAGAAATGACATAGAACCCTTAAAAAAAAACTTTTTGACTAATTAAAATTCCTTCGCATGTCAAATATATAACTTAGCCTAACATTTCCTAATTCCCATATCTAATTCAATCTGGAGAACTTTTCTGTTAGACCAACAATTTTATTTGAAGGGTAGGCCTACCTATGTTAGGTTGGGGTAGAGTAGGGCTGGTTCAAGATTTTTTTTAGGGTTGTAAGGTTGGATTAGGACTGTCTTGCTGTGATTTATAAAACATGAAAAAACTTAATTTAACTTAACTTTAACTTAATTCCACATTCCATCAATGATACCTACGTATTACAAAAGCGGCTACTAAACTGTGCACACTGTGCGGTATTAGTTAAGCCTAAGATCAGTTAATGGATTATTAATGGGCAACCATGTTTCTTTTCCTCCTTTTTTCTCAACTTGTGTACATATATGAGAAAACCGTACATACCAATTGAAAGGTATCGTCCTGTAGATAAGCAGAACCGTATTTTAATTCATATCGGTCCCCAGGGCTATGGGGTTCATTGCATGTAGGGTTCAGCCAGCCCTACATTCTTTCAAAGTTTCAATGTTAATTTTATGGAAGAATGGTAACTGATTTAATCATTAGACAGCTGTTGTAATAATAAACGCTAGCAAATCAGGGAGAATATGTTTTGGTTATGAAATACTTTTCAACAAATTGTCTCCAGATTAAGTGAAATTTTTGTTGAATTTCGACCAGTGGCCGATCTATTATATGTATTGTTTTGTGATACCGTAATATAAAAGTACATGAGTTCCAAGAATTGTTTAACTATAAGATAATTCAGCGCATAAATAAAAACTAAATTTTGTGTTAAAATTGGCTTAGAGTAGTTTTTTTACCTTCACTCTAAATATTAATTGGCAGTGAATTAACGGGAATTAAAAGTGGTACAGTACACTCCCTCTTAATTGGCCAACTTTTGACCAGGCCTCGACCGGATAATGATTTAACCAGTTAAACCGATGTACATTTGAAAATGCCAACCTACAATTTCAAATTGCCTAAATGCAACTATGGCAGTAGTGTGTTTTGGTTACTTCTGGACCGGAAGTCGTGCCAGCTGCCCGAGCAGCTGCTCGAGCAGATGGCGTCAGATGCTGGGGTGCAGATGGCGAGAGCATATGCCTTGTATTTGAAGTAGAATTGGGCATGAATTAAGAGTTAGTTGAAAACTAAAATTCAACTGTGTTAACTAAACTCTAAAAGTTGAACAAAAATTAAGAGTAAGATGAAAACTGAAATTCAACAGTTATAACTGGGGGCCTGGAAAGTATGTCAAGGTCATCCAGAGTAAGTTTTAAAAAAGCCTACCCAACTACCACCAGAAATAGTTTAAAGTTGAACTAGTTGGTGATAGTGGGATAATTTATTCGTGCCATGGGAGAGGTGGTTATTGTTTGAAAGTTGGCGATCGAATGAGAAGCGCCGCCTAGGGAGAGGGCTTATAAAACGGCAACCTTCCCCCACCACCCCTTCCCCCACTCCTTTAGACCAATAACCGGTTGCAGACTCTATGTGGTGAAACTGAATTAAACATGGCGGCCGCCATGGATAATTCTAACCTCAAACCTTAGCTCAGCTGAAGAGAATAGAGGAGCATGAAGTAGGAATTGTGGTGACAGCGCTTATATGAGGAATAGTAGGGGTAAAATAAAAAAATTTGTTGAACACAGTCGATAGGTGTAACAAGTTCAAAGTTGTTGAATTGTAACATAGAATGCAAAATGTTGTAAATAACACTATCATCAACATTAACCTGTGAAGTCTTTGAAGAGTATAATGGGTTAAAACTGTACTTCTTCCTAACTCTATTTAAATTAGTTTTACACTTTGAAATTGAAGGTTTAGAAGTACTTCGTAATATGTGTTGTGTTCGCAAAAGCTTTAATTTTAAATATTGTGCAGTCATTATAATCGATGTGTTAAGTTCAGAAGTTAAAAGAAGACTGAGATATAAAATGAAGTGTAAAAGAAATTGAAACAGAAAGCCAGAGTAGTAATTTTATAGGTTAGAATTTACGAAGGCTATTCCATGGATAATTCTAACCTCAAACCTAGTAAGTGAAGTAGTCATAACATAAAACTAACGAGAGATGATGACCGAGCGGATGCGAGGCAATGAATGTTTGTAGCGCGATAAACTACCCACCTTTATAGAGGCAATAACCCCAGCCAGATGGCGGCAGATGACAAGCAAATGACTGGTTGACCGACTTTCACCTGAGTAGTAAGAGAAGTAGGGTTCTGTGTGTATCCCTACTCCTTGGGGTCAATGACCGACCGGAAAGGTCAATGACCTCCCCCCCCCCCTCCCCCCCCTCCCCTCCCCCCCCTCTCCCCCTCCCCCCCCCCCTCCCCCCCCCCCCGAAAAAATGGAGCCCCCCCCCCCCTTCCCCCTTCCCCCACTCCTTCCCCCACTCCTCCAGGTCAATGGCCGGTCACCACCGGTTGTTGACTTTATGTGGGTGAAACCAGACTAAATATGGCAGCTGCCATGGATAATTCTAACCTCAAACCTGCTGCGCATGCAACGAGTTCTCCGGATAGGAATGAGTCTATGCTATGCGCATGCGCCTAGTCCTGTATTACTCACTTTAGCGCTACTGCACATGGATAATTCTAACCTCAAACCTTGGTTTGTGTTGTTGCGCATGCGCTGCTCCCCACTCCTTTGCCTTTCTTTTACACTGCTGCGAATTGGACTGGATTGAACACTGTACTGTAGTGAAACAACTTCCCCCCACTACTGGAGAATCCGAGGAGCGATACGAGCCTGATCTTAGCGTCAGTCGTCAACAAACTTTCATAGCGAAAGGTTGTTGGCGACTCAGCAAGAGGTTTCAAATATATAGTAGGCCTATATATATTTGAACTTCTTCTACTACGTTGCGTTTTTTAATGCAATGTAGTAGTGTGTGTGTGTGTTTAGTTTTAAGTTGTATTAAATTTAAGAAATAATTTGCGCATTGCGATGTTAGTTATAAGTTGGGTTTAGCATTAAGGTGTATTAATTTTAAGAGGTATTTAGCATTAAGGTGTATTAATTTTAAGAATAATGATGGTATTTGGTTGTGTTGAATTATTTGGTTTTTTTAATAATGATGTGTTGTTAGTTTTAAGTGTTGGTAATACTAATTAATGTTTGTTTTGCCTTACAGCTAGATGTTAGGGGGTAGATTAAATGTAAATTCAGAAGTTCAGTTGACTTCACTTAGAAGGGGGTGGGACATCCGCAAAATGCGGACTAGGTTTTTGCATTTTTGTTTAGGAATATAATGGGTGGGATTAGTTTGGGTGGGGTTAGAGTTGCGTTTCTGCATTAGGTGTTCCAGTTTCCCTTGGAATTCATGGTTACGGTAGACCCGGACCGGACCGTTACGGTAGACCCGGACGGTCCAAACAAAATTGCGTCGATGTCCCTTGCAGAAACGTAACTAGTGGGTTGGGAGTGGGAACCGTTAGGCAAACAGGGTGGTGGGAACAGTATTACTGTTCCCATCACCTTGGATCATTATAAATCTTGAATGACCTTGACCCACTTTTGGAAGGGTCAATGACCCCCCCTCCCCCCCCCCGAAAAAAATGGAGTCGATTCCCCCCCCCCTCCCCCCCCCCCGAAAAAATGGAGTCGATTTCCCCCCCCCCCTTCCCCCACTCCTACCCCCACTCCTTCCCCCACTCCTTCCCCCACTACTCCGGGTGAACGACCGGTCATGACCTGAAAATTAAAATGGCTATAGCTTGATAACGGATTGACGGATTTGGACAAGCGATACATCATTGAAAAGGTCTATGTAAGACAAACATTTTGGTAAAAGAAGAATTTGGTTATCTTATTTTAGTCAAAAGTTATGCGAATTATTTTAAATAAATACCTTCTCTTTTCCCTTTTCCCCCACCTCCCAGGTCAATAATCAGTCTCGACCAGCTGCTACCCCTCTCATTTGCATATTGTTATAAAAGACGCACCGACTGCGGCTAACATTTCATTCTGATTCCAGACGTTACGCTGCGAACTTGGAGCCACAACCATGTCATCTCTGCCAACTACAACTTCTACTTTAACTTCTACTTCAACTTCTACTACGGCTGTTACTGCACACAAAGAAAACTCTTCGTCTGAAAAATCCTCCTGACTGGTACAAGAAGCAACTTGGATCCCAACCTTCAACTTCTGGCACTATTCTTCCGCCTATCAAGACTTCTAAACTTCGAAGCATTTTTCACCGCCTTCGCCTTCTACTTCGCTTTCAAACGACTCCACACCGCCATCAACCATCATGCCGCCTCCACAGAAGCCAGCTCCCCATCTTAATACCCCTTCATTTGAAACTTTGCTTCATAGTCTTAGTACACCTATCATTCCACTGTCACCATTGCCTCCTACCCCACCACTTACTATGCCTGAAGACCACACCTATCATAAAACTAAATCCACTAAGCCTACTCCCAAACCTGCTCCTAAGCCTGCTCCTTCAGAGCAATTTCAATTATTACAAGAAGAGCGTCGTAGGGCATTTAGCCGTCCCACTACTTGCCCTGAAGTGCTCACTAGGGGAATTAAGAAAGGATCAGCTTGTGGGAGGAAATGTGTTAAAAATGAAAGTTTTTGCCGTGTACATATCGTGAAACATATTTCTGAACCACAACTGACAGAAATCCCCACCGTTGAAGACGATCCTAAAATAATATCCGTCAGAGGAGAGAGGCTTAAGAAAGGTTTGAAATATTTTTTTCTAAGTGTTGTTGACCACCAACACATTTGGCAAAATGTAACGGCTTAAAATATAAAATTAGAGTTTGTGAGAATTTGTGTAAAGAGAAGAGATTTAACACTTTAGATTCTCAAGACTTTCTCCTCAGGGATAAAAAAGGATCGTATTACAAGGTGGGGGCGTAAACAGTAAATTCACTTAGTTTTTTCCAAATTGTTGCTAAAAAAAATAATGGGGGAGAAACACAATGCGTTATAGCGTATGTCTTTGTATGTGTTTCTCCCCATTATTTTTTAACACTCTAAGTCCCGTGACCTACTAACCTACTTCCATTTGAGTAGTAAGAAAAGTACTTCCCCCACTCCTTTGGGTCGATGACCGTTAAGGTCAGCTCTTACCCCTCATTTGCATACTGTTATAAAAGCGGAGCGAGTGTTGGTCACTCCACTCATTTTGCTTCTACACGCCGCTCTTGTTGTTTCGTCTCTGCTGTTTACAATATTACCTACTTCAAAATGCCTCCTCATGTGAATGACCATATTAATTCTTCCAAAATTTCCGATGTTTTTCTACAACCTGAAGACATTTTAAATAATGATAGTGAGAGTGAGGATGATGATGATTATACTGTTGAACTTAGTGAAGAACGTAAGGTTATAGCAATTGATCCACAATTTCCATTTGATACAATAGAAAAGTTTATAGTTGAAGCTAATAAATGGTTAAATTTAGGATGTTATGTACGAATTGACTCTTTTATATTGTATGGTGATAGTCATTCTTTCCTTGTCACACCAAATGACAGAGACCGCATGTTGCAGTGGGCACAATCTATGATGGAATGCTATGAACAAGGTGTGGATACTGGCGGCTATTTTCTTGCACAACTAGTGTAATAACAAATTACCCTTCCCCCCATGTAGTGAAAAAGGAAAAGAAATATTAGGAATCTAATTATAATACTTCCTTCCACATATAAAGAAGAGGGGGAAAGGAGTGGGGATTATAAAGTGGTGGGGGAATGTGTATAAATGCAGGTTGTTTGAAGAGACTTTTATTATTATTGTGGCTTTAGCAGAAACAACATGGAGTTTAAATCTTCAGCAAAAATAAGGAATAATATAATAAAGAAAGAAATTCGCAAGAAAGAAAAGATTGAACTTATAAAATTACAACTTATAATACCTTCCATTGAAATTGGATGTAGCAAACTAAAGACTTTGGTTAAAACTAATGAATATTTGTTACAATTGCTAAAAACAATCGAAGAGTTGAAGAGAAAGAATGGACATTCTACATAGTAAAATTTGAACATTTTAATATAAATAAGTAAACTGAAAAAAGTAGATGTAGAATAGAGAGCGAGGAATAGATCACTTTGTGGTAATGGACTAACATGCCACTTAGTGCTCTATTCCTCGTTCTCGCGTTAAATTGGATTACCTTGACCTATTTGTTTGACTGTTAGAATTTGGTTAACACTGTTGAATTTCAGTTTTGAACTAATGTTTATTTTTATTCAACTGTTAGAGTTTTTTAACACTGTCGAATTTTAGTTTTGAACTAACTTTTAATTTATGCGAATTTTCAGTTCAACTCTAGTTAATTTATGCGCAAATTTAGTTCAACCAAGTGCCTGTGCTCTAGCCATTTCCACTCCAACATTTGTTCTTTTAACATCTGTCCCATAACATCTGTCCTAACAGATGTTAAAAGAAAGTTTGTTAAGTTTGAATATAAAGAAGTATATACTAAAACTCCAATGGGAATAAAGAACACGAATGAACAATTAGTTTGTAGAAGGTTAATATTTTGTTGAAAATGTTTGATTTCCTAGGATAGTGAAGAGGATGAAATAGTGGTGGGGGAACCATTATAATAGGAGGAACGTGAGAGCCCACTTCATTTCTTGGTGAAATTTCGAAGAGTAAACATCTCAACATGTATCGTTGCGATAAATGTTCGGAATCGTTTCACGATGAAATTCTATTAGACTGTCATAAAGAACTAATTCACAACAACCCAGAAGAAAAACAAGAACAACAAGAACAACAAGAAGAACAAGAACAACAAGAAGAACAAGAAGAACAAGAAGAACAATATGAAATAACAGCAACATCTTCAACTACTTTACCAAATCTACAAGTATTTGCATTACCTGGTAAAGTAGTAATGCATCATAAGATTCAAAATGAAAACTTGAAGCTAGAAGAATTTATTAGAGAAGCAAAACCAATTGTAAGTAAAACTTTAAAAGAAGAATTAAAAAGATTGAACTTTCTTAAATTTGGTTTACTACTAGAAGCTATGTTTATAAATGTACAAGAAGAATTATCACCAAGAGGATTCATAACAAAAAACCAAACCATTATGGGAAGTTCAAACATTGATTCAATAGTAGAGAACTGTATAGAAGAAATATTAACAAAAATTCAGGAACACGAAGGAAGAGGATCCGGATGGAGTCTTACAAGTATTGAAGTATTAGATATAAGAGTTCACAAACATGGATATGGACTAATGGGATCAAGTTACATTCCTCTGCCAAAAGAATTGAAGATACAAAATCTTGTATTAATGTTAAAAATGAAGACAATGAATGTTTTCGTTATGCAATGACAACTAAATTTGTACCACATAATGCGAATAGACCTGACCAAGAATATGAAAATCAAAGATTTAGATACAATTTTCAAGGAATCACTTATCCTGTATCACTGAAAGATATATCAAAATTTGAGAAGAAAAATCCCGGTACGTCTATCAATGTTTTTTGCATTAGATAGTTCAAACAAAGTGTATCCTTTACGTATTGCAAAAGAAGAGCTACCAGATCATACGGATTTACTACTACTAACACGAGGAGATGTGTCTCACTATGTGTACATAAAGCAATTTGATCGTCTTGTTAACAAGCAACTTTCAAAAAATCGAAACAAAAAGATAATTTGCAAGAGATGTTTTAATTTTCAACGAGAAGGAAGAGAAGGAAGAGAATGGTTACAAGAGCACAAAAGACTATGTAACAATAATTATGAAGCAAAGATTAATTTACCTGCGGAAAACAGAGCATTCGTTAAATTTGAAAAGGGTTCATTATCAATACCGTATCCCTTTCGTTGTGTATGCGGACTTTGAATCAACACTTGTTCCTGTTGAAGATGAAAATTGTGAAGCTAGAAAAAGTGTCAAGTATCAAATGCACAAACCAAACAGTTTTTTGTTTAATGGTGAAATCGACATTATCAGAAGAACATTTAAACAGATATGGATTAACTTCAGAACCTCTAGTATATCGTGGTGAAAATGTAGAAAAAATATTTCTTGATCACTTATATTCAATAGCTGGAAATGTACAAAGATTATATACAAATATTGTACCAATGAAATGATGGAGGAAGAAGAAGAAATTCAACATGAAAATGCAACTCGATGTTTCTTGTGCAAAAATGATTTTACTATTGAGAATTATAAAGTTAAAGATCACGATCACCTCACTGGTTATTACAGGGGTGCTGCTTGTAATAAATGCAACTTGAGCTATCGTTTACCACTATTTATTCCTGTGGTTCTGCATAACCTCAGTGGGTACGATGCTCATTTCATAATACCCGAATTAGGAAGAGACGATGGTAAAATTGATGTATTAGCTGAAACTTCAGAAAAGTTCATCAGTTTTTCCAAAGAAGTTGGAAACATGAAATTAAGATTCTTAGACTCCTACAGATTTATGCCGTCGAGTTTGTCCAAACTTCAGAAAATTTAAGGAAACAAGATTTCATCGAAACAAAGAAGATTGTAAATAACGACAAACTGGATTTGGTACTTCGGAAAGGTGTGTTTCCATATGATTACATAGACAGTTTAGAAAAATTTAATGAAACATCACTTCCGGCTAAAGAAAATTTAAAAGTAAACTTTACGACATGGACATATCTCAAGAGGACTATGATCATGCATGTAAAGTATGGAACGAATTAGGATTTAGAACATTAGGAGAATATTCAGATTTTTATGTTAAATTAGATGTAACTTTATTATGTGATATAATGGAAGAATTTAGAAATACGTGTTTTGCAGCTTATGGATTGGACCCTCTTCATTCGTACACTTCACCTGGATTAGCATGGCAAGCCATGTGAAAGAAACAAATTGTAAAATACAACTTCTTACTGATATAGATATGGTTTTAATGTTAGAGTCAGGAGTTCGAGGGGGATTGACGCAAAGCGTTACACGACATTTTAAGGCGAACAACAAGTATCTGCCCGATTATGATGCATCAAAACCAACAACATTCCTGGGTTATTTTGATGCAAATAACTTATACGGATGGGCAATGTCAAATCCCCTTCCATATGATAATTTTAAATGGATAGATCCAGAATCGATTGGAAACATAATGGATATACCGAAGCATGGTGAAACTGGTTACATTTTTGATGTGGATTTTGAATATCCTGAACATCTTCATGATCAATCATTATGATTTACCACTTCTTCCGAAGACTGAAATTTCCCCTACTGGAAGATGGCCCAAAATTATTGATGACTTTAACCGACAAGTCTCGATATGTTGGACACTACTGGATGATACAACAGGCTTTAGGACTTAGGACTGAGAATTACAAAAATAATCGAGTACTACAATTTTCTCAATCTTGTTGGTTAAAACCTTACATCGACAACAACACAAGAAGAAGAGCCGCCGCTACATCAAGTTTTCAAAAAGATTTTTTCAAATTAATGAACAACGCAATATTTGGCAAGACTTTGGA
>JAQYXR010001644.1:0-28466 GCA_030545055.2 Neoaliturus tenellus | reverse complement strand
TCTGACTTTGGTAGCTTCCCTTACCATGTGTAAAACAGTATAAAAATGTGTTTTAGAATAAATCTAGCAAACAATGCATTGACTCTCATCAGACTATTTTCGCAAATCCTACTATAAAAATATTATTTTAATTTTGAAAAAAAGTCCAGTTGTTTAGTTTATTGTTGTAGGCTACATTGAAGAAATAGCATCAGAATTTACTAGTGTCTTTATAGTCCGACATTCTTTGGTAAGATACATTCTATAATCCGACAATGTCTCTCGGAGACAATATCTCTTGATATTTTTTATTTTTAAATTTGCTAAATGAATACATTATACTATTTAAATAGTTTTTGCAACTATTTAAACAGTTTTTACCTCATTTTACTTTTTTCTACCATTTAATGTGTTATTTAGCACTTTTATAATGATACCTCCATTTATCCATAATCTTCTATACTTGGCATGGTCATGGTACCGTCCCATATGTGTCAAATTATAGAAAGCTGCTCATTTAGACTTTAATGGCAAGTGTTTGGTTTTGTAGATGTGCTTGAATATTATAGAACTGATATTTTTTTATCAACCCATCAACTTTATCTGTTTTAGGAGAAATTCAAGAGCATGGAATGGTATACCCTCTCGCACCCCACATTTACCGACCGATGCTGAGTCGATTGAAGGCAGAAGGAATCGTAACCACAGTGACGGTGGAGAGCATTGACTGAACAACGCGACGCAAGACAATTTATAAAATGAGCTTCAAAGGTTGTTATTATTTATGTAAAGGGTTGATGAATGAAAACCAAGTGTTATAGACAACAATGGAAAATCATACCTTAATATGCCATTGTGATGCTTACACCAGCATTGCAATGTTCCATTGGGTTATAACATTGTAACCTTAGGCAGCCTTTGACTGCGACGAATGGAATAGGAATTTGACTCGTTTTACTTTTAGGTTGAAGTGATCAGAACAATATTTTCATTTCTTCATGATGAATTAGCCTCTGGATCATTATATATTAGAATAAAAAGGTTTAAACTATGTAGGAGCTTCTATCAGTGCTTCTTTTTCGATTATCTAAAATAATATGGTATCTAGCGACCAAGGTTTTGAACCTCAAAGGTTTATTTTCAAGTTAAGAATATCAATTATCCACTTAATCAAGTTAGAAAAACCTTCGCCACGATTTTCACACATAATGCATACATTTCAAAACACGTAATTCAACATAATAGAAAAATAGAAGCCAGTATTAAAAGATGTGAAGGTTTTTAATAGTGGCCAGTTTTGTTGTGGGTCAGTGTTTTTAAATATTTAAAAATATTTAAGTATTTTCCTGACAACACTATTACTACAGATTTACCTTCCACAACACCTTCCTCACACCTTCCTCAATGATCTAATGTAGTTAATTAAATGTTTTTATATTATGCAACCGCTTGAGTTCAAGAGTAATAGGCAGTTGAATTGCAGATTTCATTTTCTCCCAATTTTCCTCTTCCTCCTGAGAAGAATTCAACCAATCAGAATCACTGAACATTATTACATCTGTTTAGTTTCTAATGTTATTTAATGTAATTTTTACTTTTTTGACAAATACACTTATATTGACATTTGAGATGTAAAGAGAAACGTTAAGCAACACCAATGACTACTAAAAAAGAAAAGAAGAACCCATCTAATGGACCAAATGGTTAAGAAAGTTTCAGTTGAAGTAGGGCACTCCAGCAAGAGAGCAGAGCGCACACGAGACAATAAAATCTTGTCTTGAATTTATCATCATAGCAACTGAGAGAATCAAATACGTCAACTTCCAAACATGAACAACGAGGAACGTAATGAAACAAGAGTTTATTCAGTTGTAAAAAATCATTATTTGCTGTACTTTTATACCACACTAAGAAATTATGCAGCTAATCTAAGGAAAACTATGTAATTTTTTATTGTAAAATTGTTAAGTATCAAAACTTTCTGAATAAAAGACGTTACTAAAAGCCTTGGTTTTATTACCTACCTACATCTTTTTTGTTATTAATTTGACTGTTCAATAAATAAAACAAAATAACAAGTAATATTTTAATAGCCACACATGTAATTAAGAGATTTTTTATTTGAAATATTTTAAATTACAATAACTTCATTCATAAAAATATCTGAATGTTATCAAATAAAAAATAAAAAAATAATAATAATAAGGAAGGATTAAGAAAAGAAAAATTAACATAAACAATTAATTCATTTTATTTCATAAAACCAGGCTTAATTTCACATCAAAAGGGAGTAGGATTTCAAATACAAAACTGCATATACGATTTACATTATTACATAAAACAATGTAATAGATGAATAAGTCTATGGGTTATACTAATCGATTTGCAGTGAAGTGGTTTCATACACTTAATTAGTCACAAAAACACAACTGCCAAATTGACAAACATTTTTTTAACATCCGTCAAACAGACAGATGTGACTTGCACATAACTCATGAACGACAAAATCAAAAGGTAACAGCATAACATAAACAGTTTTAGACTCATAAACTTTTATTACATAGTTTTCAATACATTTTTATTTGTTCCTATGTTCCATTTAATAAAAATGCTCAATCTCTAAGGAATGCTATCTAATTTTCTTATCACGGTTGTGGTTAAGAAAATATGTTTAATTCATAACAAAAAACACCATTACTTTAAAAACCATTAGTAAAAGTACAAAAATAGCCACACACTAAGATACATAAAGACAAGAAAAACAGTTGGTCATAAAAAAATAAAAAAGACAACATTAAACTAGTTATATATTTCAAAAAAATTATGCCATATTTTATATACTGGGCTGTGGAAGTTCAGGACTGCGGAGAACATATGAACAAAAGAAGGGCTGTTTCATTCCTTTGATGTTGGAAAATTCCGCTTTTGAGTCAGGCCGGTGACGTAATGGACATCAATCTGATGTCCATAAGAATAACATGTACCAGCTGATCAGGCTAGTGACGTTTTGGGTAATAATTTTTACATCGTTTTACCCGCTAATGAAACAGTCCTTGTCTATTACATTACAGCAGTTTTCCCCAGTCCTGGTGGAAGTTATATTTTTTGGCTTTAAGTCTATATCAAAAAATTAACAAATGAGTGTTAATAACTTAATAAGGTACAAAGTTACAGTCTAAGGTGGTGCTGTATTGGCTACTAAACGCCCCTGACTCTTTGTTTAACTGTGATAAGGCTTTCCATATGTCCCCATATTTTTCTTTTTTCTGGAGTCCTAGTTTGGTTTTGCTTTTTTCTATGTCAAAAAATGGAGATAAGTCGTAAATTAAAAACCCAACCTTTGATATTTAACAATAAATATTATCAGCCTAATATTATTGAGCTTGTGTTTAAAGTTTACAATTGTTGTACAACAGTTGTTCACAATTTACAAAACAGGAATATTTATTTCTTCTTTAACAGAGAAAAGTCAAATACTAGTCGTCCCGGTTTGACCCTGTAAAAATGTGGCAAGCCTAACAAATATACTTAAAATTTACGAATATGATTTACAATATTACATATTACATATTACATATTTACATATTAGGTAGACCTAATATGTCAAGCTAAGGAATAGATTTCGGATAGTCAAATACATCATATAGATGGATAAAGTCTTTATTGTATGAAAAATGCATATTAAATTTTACAACCCTACTTTTCAGTTTTCTGTTTGATTTCTTAAAGTTTTTTAAGAGAAATTTTGAAAGAAATTGTCTGCATTTATATTGTCTAAATAGGCCAAACTACAGAAATGATAAAGGTATGTCACCTAAATATAACAATGTACAGTATCCTCTAAAATATCTATCACATCAGAATATAAAACAAATAAAATTCAAATAAAGTACAAACGATATTTGATATATAACAAGTAACATTGGTAGAAGTTGAGACTAGAGTGGTTGGTGGAGAAATACCAACATTCAAATTCTACGAAGACGCTGGACTTCTCATACCACCGTCTCTAATGAGATTCTGTGCCTGAAAAATTAATATTATTTACAGTTATACAATAGTAATATCTTAGCGTCTAATTAGAGTAATCATGTCAAAAACAGCCAAAAAAGTAATTTCTAGCAACTTAAGAATCTTTCAGGAGATCTGGGAAACGTTATAGTATTTTAACACCAAGCTTGTTTAAAAAATTTCTCTTCCATTTATAAAATTTTTTCACAAATCTGACTATAAAAACTAAATAAACAAATGGTAGCTTTAGAAAAGTTCATAGTTTTTTAGTAGTGTGAGGATTGTTTCAGTTAGGGTAGGAAAATTGATTTCTTGACAAATGTTTTATTATATAGGCTTAACCAATTTGATATTAGTCTGGCCAGTGTAACACATCCATTAGACTACATCTTTGAACTGTCCATTTGAGCGGCGTTCACCATTGGAAAATGAAGTTGTTCCCTATGCAGAGCTGTGCATGTGCATGTTTGACTGTGCTGGGTTAAAATAATCTTAGTGAAGAGGTGCAGGCTTACTTAATATATAAAAAAAGAAGGTAAATAATTTTCCCACAAGCAACAACAAATTAAAACGTTACAAATAGACATCCACAGCAATGTCAATGCAAATTGACTGGACCACTCTTTTATTTAATTCAAATCTTTATTTCATAATAATAATACATACAGTGTACAAAGCACAAAATACAGTTATGAAAAAATTTCCCACAAAGGCATAGCCTGAGAGTGGGAAAGAGTTCCTCCAGTCTATCTTTCTACGAGCACATCAAATTTACAATATGTAACTTAGTAAAATACACTGTATGAATAATAATGATACAAATTTTGATAGTAGAGATAACCACAATGTACAAATTAAACAAGTATTGAAAAAAAAACACAAGTAACAGAAACAGAAGCCACAACAGAAACAATGAGTTAGTACCAAATTATAATTGTTTCACTAAGACTTGGACCACGCACACAACCCCTCCCCCGGCTGCACTCACTCTCTCACACTCACACGCACACTCACACACGCACACACACACACACTCTTCTCTCTCTCTCTCTCTCTCTCTCTCTCTCTCTCCCTCTGAAATGAAGATTCTTCAGTTGTTATCGGTCTGCCGATGGGGAAGGAGCTCCTGATAAGCGGCTTCCTCGTGTAGTTGGCATCAGGCCTATACCTGTCCAGTGGCGACAACGGTCTTAGCGGTACAACGAAACTGCGTCGCTATTATTTATTTAGGACGTGGATTGTGATTTTTCTCCTGGTTCTAAGAGTGACTATTACTAGTTTTACTGTGAAAATGCCGTGCAGAGAGTGTAATCGTGTTTTCACAAGTGAAGAAACTGTCGTGCAGTGTTCAAAGTGTAAAGACGAGTTTCACGTAACTTGTACTCGAGTCGGGGCAAACCAAAATTTTACTAAATCTAAGATGAAAAACTGGAAATGTGACTCGTGTGAAGATTCTTCGGATAAAGACGGTGATAAACGACTGCAGACTGCCACCAAGCCAGTGAGTACAAACACGGGCGACGACAAAAAATGGTTTTTGGATGCCTTGGCGTCTATGGAATCTAGTATTATAGAAAAGATATCGGATTTGACAAGTAATTTATCACTGTTGAGTGAGAAAATAATTTCATTAGAGACTAATCAGGCAAATCTTCAAGTGTAGTGCGACACGCTTCGACAGGCCGACGCGCAGCGCGGCGGTCAAGTGACGGACATGCAACGCAAGGTACGGGACCTGGAACAGCACTCGCGGTACGCAAATATTGAGATTGTAGGAATTCCAAAAACTCCCAATGAGAATATAACTCACATTCTGGGCCTCATCGCTAATGGCTTAAATGTCACCTTTGATCGATCTCATGTGTCTATGGCACATCGCTTACGACTTTTTTCAAATAAAAGACATGCGCACCCACCAATAATAGTGCAATTTGTTTCCCGTGCGACGAAGGAGATCTGGCTAACAGCTGCGAGGCGGAAGAAACTCACTACAAAGGACGTGTCGCCAGCCCTCACTGAAGGGCCCGTCTATGTAAACGACCACCTCACGGCCGAGAATAAGGAGCTGATGGGTCGAGCTAGGCGCCTGTACCGAGAAGGCAAGATCAGCTACGCAGGCTACGTCAACGGCAAGGTGCTAATCAAACCAAAGGAGGGCGACAACGCAATCAGGGTGTTCGACGTGAAGGACCTCGACCGCTACGACGCCGGTGATGGTGCCAAGTAGACTTTCACTTAATGGTATTGTTGTTTACTTTTTTAAGTTCAATTTCTGATAGGAAAGGATAAATATTATTTTTTCTCTTAACGTAGTTAATTCATCAATGCCACTCTTTCAACTTGTTACTTTTACAAATTTACTTGTTTTTGTTCATTATGATAATCCGAATAAAAGATTTTGTTTTAAACTGTAAAGTTAGTAATTATTTAGTTATTCTTGGAACTATGGTGCATTCAAGCCTAAATCATAAAAGCTTAAATTCAGTACATAATGTACTAAATTCTTTCATTTTTGTTCTCTCATGAACTTTCTAATCTGAATAAAAATTTATTTCAGTTATTTTTGTTTACTCATTTTAGTTTTAAGGTTAGTTTAAGATTATAAACATTTTCATATTTCAGTTTTATTAATTCGCATGCATGTGCAGCAATTAATTACTTAACTTGTTTATTGTGCATTAATTAAACACGATAATTTCTGCTAGTAAGCAAGTACTAAAGTGTTATTTATTAATTTTTTTTAACAAAGAATTAAGACATTCAAATTAGCATAAACATGATTATTTTTATTTATTGCTTTTAAGGTACTAAACCAAGTTTTTAGTTCAGGAAAATACATTAAATTATCTATGCATGCATGGGTTCATCAAACAATATTAGCATCTGTTATAAACCTCACATACCAATGGGAACACTCTTTTGCTATTCAAATTTTTATTTGTTATTGTTTTTTTACGCATGCCACAATTCTTGGTTAGATTATTGTACTTCAATAATTTTTAAAAAACTGAATTCATTCAAGAATTTTAAAAAGTCATTAAATTATGTTGTCAAATTGAAATAAATTATTTTTATTATATTTTTAAGCGTCTAAATAGTTTAGTTAGAATGAACACAGAGATACAAATAGTTTGAGTGCCAATTTATTATTTATATTATAAATATTATTGTTATTTCATGTTATATTTTTTTGTCGGGATCCTGTACTAAATGTAATTCCATTACATGTTATTATTGCATTCCATTTCTAAAGCATTTTAATAGTTGTATCGCACATGTTGATATATCATCTGTGACGGACATAGGTCGCCGCTGGGCGGGGGGCTGACGTGGCCGATGAGAACATGCAATGATGACAACGACGACAGCTCTTTTTCTATTATTAATGAATGTTTAGAACTGAATTCTTTTGACCAATACATCCAGTTCTTTAGTCCATGTTTGGCCGAAAGTGTGATTTACTCTTCTTTAAAAGTATTTCATATGAACATTAGAAGTTTTGCAAAAAATATCAATAATATTGACTTTTACGTGACCGAAAATCAACAAAACAAAAACGACGGCACTATTGTTTACGTTAACAAACGACTTTCTGTTACTGTCAAACAAGTTACTTTGGGCGATGTTTATGCTATAAATATTAATTTTTTTCACTTAAACAAAAACTTTAATTTACTAGCTTTATACAGGACTTTCGACAGCAACCTAAGACAATTCATTGATGAGCTTGCAGAATATTACAGTCATGTAGATAAAAATATTATGTGTATCCTTATAGGAGATCTTAATATTGATTTATTAAAAAATGACATCAACACCGATTCATACTTGAATACTTTAACTGTTTTTGGACTAAATCATTGTGTTGACAAACCAACTAGAGTTGCAGATAACAGTGTTTCCTGCATTGACCACATTGCCGTGCGGTACTGCGACATGAGCGGTGTGCGGGCGGCCGTCATGCACACTAGCGTCACCGACCACTACTCAACCGCCCTATCACCGCCGCCGCCACCGCGCCGCACACGCACTGATAATGACAGAGATACGCCCCGCACATACCTTGACCACGCGACTGTCACTGAAATACTCTCAAATATCGACTGGGGACCCATATTAAATTGTTTCGATGTTGTAGTGTGCTCTGAATTATTTTTAAGTTCCTTCTTGTCTGCAATTGAAAATGCAAAAAAACCTGTCAAGTTTGCTTCGTCTCGTTCAAAAAAATTGAAACCTTGGATAACAGCTGGTCTGGTGAAATCAATTAGGGTTAGAGATAAATTGAGCAGATTATTAAAAAAACAACCTTTTAATGTTGATTTGGTAATTCGTTTCAGAGAATATCGGCACAACTTAAGTATTCTTTTAAAACAAGTAAAGCGGGATTCTTATCGATCAAAAATCCAACAGTTCAATAAAAATCCAAAACTTTTCTGGGGAGTGATTAATGAGCTTGCAGGGAGGGTACGAAATAAAGATTCTTTTCCAATAGAAAAATTTTCTCCAATCAATGCCAGAATTAGTGAACAGTTAAAATTAGATACAGCAAACGATTTTAATAGTTTTTTTTTTCAAATATTGGGGAAGACTTGGCTAGCTCAATCGATTCGGGCGGGGAACCAGTGGTCGACGACTTTGACTATGTTACGAACTCTAACTTTACTTTTAATACTGTTACTGAATTAGACATTCAACGGCACGTGGCTGGTTTGCGTGGAGGGTCTGCTCCTGGTCTTGATGGTGTCTCGGCTGCCATCTTGAAAGAAAATGTTCATTTAATTTCTACCCCTTTAACACACCTTGTAAATCTAAGCTTAACTTCTGGTATATTTCCTAACAATTTCAAGACCGCCAAAATAATCCCACTATACAAGTCAAATGATATTAGGGACAAAAATAATTTTCGTCCGATCTCTCTACTAAGTGTGTTTTCTAAAATTCTTGAGAGAATTGTAAAGGAGCAGCTGACTGAGTTTCTTTATTCTGAACAGATTTTATGCGAGAATCAATACGGATTTAGGAAAGATAAAACAATTTCAGATGCACTTTTTGATGTAAGTAAGGATCTACATATGGCTGTTTCAGACAAAAAACGAATGATGTTAATATTTCTAGATTTAAAAAAAGCTTTTGATTCTGTCGATAGAAATAAATTACTTACCAAATTAGAGTGTATAGGAGTCCGAGGTACTGCCCTCAACTGGTTTAAAAGTTACTTGTCAGATAGAATGCAAAAAGTGTGTGTATGTGGATCTCACAGTGAAGCTCTCCCTATCAACTATGGGGTAATTCAAGGCAGTACTTTAGGGCCTATTTTATTTCTTATTTACGTTAACAATGTGTCTAAATTAAATCTTCATGGGAAACTGTTCTTGTTTGCAGACGACACGCTCGTTTGCATCAAAGGAAAAACTTGGGCAGAAGTTCGTGATAGAGCGCAGCACGACTTAATGTTTCTCAAAAAATGGTTTGACCAAAACATTTTATCCCTCAATATTTCCAAAACTAAATTCATGCCAATTTCATTAAGACAAAATACAGATTATATTTTAGAAAACATCCAGATTCACACATGTCATAATTTTACGAACACTAATTGCAACTGCTCATTTTTAGATAAAGTAGAAGTTTACAAGTACCTAGGGGTTGTGTTTGATTCTCGCATAAAGTGGAGCCATCATATAAATTTTCTTAAAAGTAAAATCAGAAAATACCTTTTTGCTTTCAAACAATTAAGTGATATTTTGAACGAAAGAGAGATTAAATTAGCTTACTTTGCGTACATCCAGTCTTTATTATCTTTTGGAATTGTAGCATGGGGTGGAGCATATAAGTCAACTTTGGAACCTTTAAATGTTGCACAAAAAGCAGTTTTAAAAGTAGCATTTAAGAAAGATAGAAGGTTCTCGTCAGTGGCTCTTTTCCAAGAAACCGGAATTTTTTCTGTTCGTCAACTTTTTGTTAAAGACATTTTAACTATAATCCATAAACAATTTCAAAACATTTTTTCTCCGATTTCTCATAGCCACAACACAAGATATGCACAACAAGTCTCAATAAATACGCTACAGATACACAATACAATTTCCACAACTAATTCGTTTTACATAGCTCATGTTTTATATAGGAATATATCTCAACGTTTCCAACATTTTAACTTTTTAGACATCACATCACAATATAAACTGAAACGTTCCATTAAAGAATTTTTAACTGCTTTGGGTTTAGAAGGCGCCGAGTCAATTATCTTGACCATTCATGAGCGACCTGGACTTTGACTGTATTCCTCCCCTCCCCCTCTCACCACCAAACATCTTTGGTCAGCGCAGCAAACTAAATTATTGCAGCAGTAGTCGATGAGCTGTCGTCTTTGTATAAAAAAAAAAAAATCATTCAACCTGTTTTTTATGAATTCTTTAATCTACATCAATCTGTTTTATCACCATAGCAATTTACAATTTTGTAATTGGCCATGAAAACAAGGATCGGACAGCAACTCATAGGCCTACGCACAGGCTCCTGCCCATGTAGGCCTTTTCCACAACTGCCATGTTTTAATGCACGAGCAAAGCATGCCAATAAGTTATTTGTTTTTATTTATTAAGATTAGTGAATTTTTCTTTCTATCATTGCTTTATCTCTTAGTTATAAGGCTATATTAACTATTGAATTTGAAACCAATAAATGTCACGTAGAATAGTTTTAACTTTGTTATCATCTAGGCATGTTTTGTTTCTGTGATGTAATGTATGCTATTGGAAAAAATAAAGAATTTTCATTTCATTTTCATTTCATTTCATTTCTCTCTCGCGCTCTCTCTCTCTCACGCACGCACGCACGCACCATCACGCACACTTGATACATACGCTCATACACACACGCACACATCTTGCCTGACATTCATCTTTCATTATTCACACCGCGTCACACCGGATACAGGGAAATCCTGCATTCAAGTTGTAGGAATTTTTGGTCAAGATGAATACAACGATACAAAGTAGCTGTCGATCTCACCACGTCCGATGTCCAATAACCACTGATTCACTAGACTTTTATATTTTGGTAAACTGCATGGTTCAGGGTATTTTAAGTTATTTGGTAATTTAGAAAACATTATTGTTGCAATGTACTGTGGAGATGTTTTATTGATTGATTTGTTAACCTTAGGGAATTGAATACCAGTATTCATTGTTGATCTAGTTAAATAGCCATGGGCAGTTTGGTTAAAAATCATCTGCTTATTCTTAAAAATGTAAACAAGGAGTGTTCTGGTGTAAAGTTGAGTTATTGTAAAAACTTTAAAATTATCAAAAACCGAATCCGATGGGTAGAGTCTCGGAAGACAAAGGGCAGTTTTTATTATTGATTTTTGAACAATTTCTATTGGCGCGAGAATACTTTTATAACCACCCCCCCAAGCTAAGATCCCGTATTGTAGTGTTGATTGCATGTAGGCATAATAAACACTCTTTAGGAGATTGATGGTCAGAACTCTGGATAAATTTTTGAAGATGAAGATAAATTTGCGCAATTTACTTCTAATCTGATCTACGTGACCTGTCCACTTCAAGCGGTTGTCAAAGACCACACCTAAGTACTTATAGTTACTCACACACTCGATACTTTCACACCTTTCACAATCATTCTCGATCCCACAGCTATGCAATCTTAAACACATGTTCACAGGATCAAAGTCTGCTCTTAGTGATATTGGCATATATTTAGTTTTGGCTAGGTTGACTGTGAGCTTGTTCTGATCAAACCATCGCTTGACAGTGAGCAGGCCGCGCTCCGCGCTAGTGTATACCTCCTGCCAGCTGGCGCCCTCGAACAACAAGGCGGTGTCGTCTGCATATAAGAAAATCTTCCCACATCCTACATTAATTTTGTCCAGGTTATTAATGTATAGTAAAAATAACAATGGTCCGAGAGTTGAGCCCTGTATAACCCCATAGTCTATTCTTTTTGGTGAACTATTTAGGCCTGAGATAGACACGATTTGGTACCGGTTGGAAAGATAATTTTTGAACCAATTAAATGTTATTCCTCTAACCCCTACACACTTTAACTTATTTAAAAGGAGACTTCTATCAACAGTGTCAAAAGCTTTTGCTAAGTCAATAAACACAAGAAGTGGTTTTTTATTCCTGTTGATAGCATCATGCAAATTGTTGGTTAAAGAGAATAAAGCATCATTTATGTTTTTGTCTTTTCGAAACCCAAATTGTTTATCGGTAAAAATATTATGATTTAACAGGTATTTTTCAAATTGGTTTCGCACACATTTCTCCAATAGTTTAGCAAGTACGCTAGCCAAGGTAATAGGTCGAAAATTTATAAATTGATTTTTAGCTCCCCCCTTGAAAATTGGTATTACTTTACCCATCTTAAAAGAGTTTGGAAATTTACCCTGCAGGAAACTATTATTAATAATGTGAAGAAGTGGCTGTTTCAATACAAAAAATTGTCCTTAATAATTTTTGACGGTATTTCGTCAACACCAGGAGCAGAACCGCCCTTCATTTCCTGCACGACCGAAGCTAACTCCGCCTCAGTAATGGGCACCAGCTGAAAGGTGGCGTCAACGGAAAACTCTTCATCGTCGACAATCGGCTCCGGTACAAGGGGGACGGCGCGAGCTAGGTTGGCCCCAACGTTAACATAGTAGTCATTTAAAGCATCCGCAACTTCTTTGATTCCCCCAGATTCTGAAAAATTTCCACCTGAAATAAAGTGTTCTATAGTGAAAGAATCTTTCTTTTTATTAATACCGATAACTTCTGCAATATTTTTCCATAGAAGTTTGTTGTTACTTTTTGACTCCGCTATTTTCTTCTGATAATAGTTTTCTTTGGCCCTTTTGATTGCAGAATTTAGAGTATTCCTGTAATTTAAGTAACGGGTTCTAAGCTCAGGATTAAAAGGTTGTTTTTTTCAATTTTTTACTCATATTATCTCTAACTCGAATTGAGTTTACTAGTGCGGTAGTGATCCAGGGTTTTAATTTAGTATGTTTAGAGGAGAAAGATTTTTTATAAGTCGACTTATTAATTACGTCCCGCAGCTGTCGCACAAACGTGTCACAGGCCACGTCGACGTCCTCAGTCTCCAGGCAGGACTTCGGACCAGTCGTGCGCCCCCAACAACCGTTCGGCAACCTCCTTATCAACGCGTGAAAAACTCTTATCACTACAACTTCGTAAAGTACCTTTACTTCTAAAAAAATCGAACATGGCTACAGTTATAAAATGATCGGTAATTGATGTTTTAATTATAGCAGACTTTACTTCATTTATATTTTTTAAGTTTGTAAAAATGTGGTCAATGCAACTTTTTGAATTGCCCATAACTCTGGTGGGGTTGTTTATGCAAGATGTAAAACCTGCCCCGTATAGAACATCTAAATAGCGCTGTGGCATTGGATCTCTGTTCTCTGGTAAAATACAACAATTGATGTCACCAACCAGCCAACACCGCCCACCCCTGCACCATACCTCGAGATAGACCTCAAGATCATCGATGAAAGTTTCAAGGTCAGAAGACGGGCTCCGATAGACTGCAAGCAGAGACAACCGCTCACCGCCAAGCGATACATCCACTTTAATAGCTGTGGCACCGTGCAGTCGCACTTCCTCATGACATACAGCAAAACTTTTACTCACGTACACAACTACACCATCATTCTGATTCCTACATTTCTTACTAACAATCACATCATAATCATTCAGACACACAGGCACACAACTATCATCCATCCAAGTCTCAGTTAAAACAATCAGATCAAATCTTTTCTCATAACTATTTAAAACGACCATCAATTCATCGAAGTTTCTGTTGTAGCTCCTTATATTTAAGTGAAGAAAACTAAAACTATTCCCTAAACTAACATTAACTTCTTCAAAAAAGTTAAACTCATCAATACTACCAAACACAAACTCATTTACGTTACGACAATTTATTAATTCCTCCAGGTCCTCTTCTAACATTACAAGTAATTTTATGTCACAGAAATAATTATTTCCCGGCCTGCTCACCCATCAGACAAAATTGCTGTATTTAACATTGCAATTAACTAATGCATAAACAATATGAAATATCGTCCTGAAAAATCATCTATTGGAAATTAATGTAATGTGTAGTAAAGAAACTAAATGGTGTTTCTGGTGAATACAACTTGTGATAAACTAAAATACAAAATTGAGAAAAATAGAAATAAAACAAAAATAAAAACAGGAGTGGATTATGCTAAATGCTAATGGTGTTATGAAAAATATTTCTTCAAAGACATATGTGGTGAAACTAAATTATATCAAATAATCCCTAACCAACTTAAATGCCAATGGCTTGATATTAATGTTTAGACATGATAATATTATCTGTACTGATAGTCTTCGGTATCATTCATTGTGGATATTTCAGATAGTACTACCCGCTATTTATCCATTGATATTTATCAGCAATAAAATGTCAATGTTAGTTAAATAATAACAAATAGATAAAAATATAGTTTCACATTAAATTTCTAAAGAAAAATTAATATTAAAGTATAATAGTTACTAAATTAAAAATTATGTTTGAAGACTTGATTCTGCTTTTCAATTTGTATTTAGTTGTATAAAAGTATTTTGTAACAAAAAATATTTTTATTTTAAAAGGTAAAAGAAAAAAATTATGTACACACACACACATATATATATACACAAGTATGATTATTTGTTAGCTAATATAAATTATTGATACATTAATCTTTGATTCTTACTTGAAAAAAAGTATACCCACTGCACATTGAAACTCCTATAACTAATACGTAACTTATGCCTGTGAAGCGTCCTTGCCGTCTCCGCCGCCGCCGGCGCCGCTGTTGACACTCTCGTCGCCGCCGACGACTCTCCGCTGTCCTGAGACTTCCTCCACCTGGTCGAACGATAACACCCGCTGTGTTTTGGAGTCTGTCGTTTTCTTCACAAAGATCTTGCCGTCGCGGCACCACGCATACGCTAGGTTTCCCTGCCTCACTTGTGATTTGGCACGACCAAGAAGCGCTTTGTTATTCGCCGTCAGGTGTTCTGCGATGTATATTGGTCCAGGGGGAAGTGTGGGAACGAGATCAGTGGTGCTGAGCCTCTTCTGTTTTGCTGCGTTGATCCATACAGCCCTTGAAGATCTAGAAATGAATTGAACCACAATACTTGGATGGTAGGGCTTCCCCGTAGGTTTCGGAAGTCTATGAGCTACGGAAATGGATTCACGACTGTAGTCGATGCCCAGAGCACCCGCGATTGTTTGTAGAACCACATAAATGTCTTCATTTGATGTTAGGGGTATACCTCTGATTTCAACGTTTTGATTGCGGCTATATTGCTGAAGATCTGCCAGCTCGCTCTCAAGACCGCGTAGTCTGCTTTCCAATTTGGTATTAGTGTTTTTTAGGGCCACACACTCCGCCTTAAGCGCCGCGCTTTCTGTTTCCACTAAGCCAATTCTGCCTTTCAGCTCCTCGTGTGACGACTGAAGGGTCTCAAGCTGTTTTTCCACAGTTCCAAAATGTTTCTCCATATAACGCTTCATGGATAGGAGCAGATCTGTAACTTTGGACTCCTCTGGGTCGGACTTATTGCTGACATTTGATGACGTTTCCTGTACACAGTCATCGCACTTTCACGTTGACACACTACGGGACGACATCGCGGTCAGTTTGGCGAGAGTACGTACCCGGCAACAAGCTGCGTGATAGATAGAATTGCACTCCACGCACTTTATCACGTCCTTTGCGTTTGAGATGTCACGAAAACACTTAGTGCAGCTCATCTTGGCTACAAGGGATACTATAAATATATTATAGTTTTGTCCCAGTAGATAAAAAACACACTTCGATATTTAATTTAAAAAAGATCACTTTTTATTACTTTAAACAATGCAGTAAGAAAAACTACGATACGTTAAACAGGTTAATACGGGCAAGCAGGCCGATGCGCTTATCTCACAACGAGGAAACCAGCTGGACGTCTGCTCGCATCGACTGCCTGATAAGAACTGAAAAAACTCTAGGATGGCACAGCAGCTCCTGGTGCCGGACCACGTAAGAAAGTTCCGGAACTGTGGTAGCAGCGAAAATGATAAACCTAAAAGTCCAATGCCAATAAGACTGATTATTGCTGCTATATAAAATAACCTCCTGTTTACCAGACTATGCTTTTATGAAAAACCTAAGTTTTACAGTTAAAATTTGAACAAGCATGCTCATGCGCCATAAACGTGTCTCATCAATGTTTAATAACTAGAAGCTTTCAGATTTTCACTTAAGTTTGTATCCAACACCTGGTTTCAAAACACGACTCTAGCACATATATCAATGTAATTCAATGTAGTGCTAATTTGATGTTTTTATGTGATCAAATGTTTATGTGAATTAGGGGGTCTGCAGACCGGCTTTTTCCAGTTTGGGCAGGGCAAAAAATGTTGACCTTCGGGCTTCAGGTAAAAATCGGGCAGGGGCTGGAACGAATAAGATATTAATTATTTATTCACCATCTGTTTTAATAACCTTAGTTGAGTTTTACAATGCAAATTAAAATAAAACCAAATAACTTATCAACCGGTTACCTAACCAAGATTTTAGGTGTCACTGTTTATGAAAGGTAATTCAACTATGTTTTAGGATAAAACATTTATTTTATCGTGAAAATAAATTTTGTTTACATATTACAATGGAAGCTCTAAACCGACCTTGGATCAACTGACCAATTTACATTAATATGTGACGTGTCAAAATTAAGGGGGGTGTAAAACCTAACATCTTAAACCTATCTTACCTTTTGCACACTTAGGCCTAGTGGGGTGAGGGTGAAGGTGATAAACATTGGAGCTTGGGTGTATCTCTTGGCCTAGGCCTAGAGTAAACATAACCTCAAAACATCACGTCACTTTACACTTCCCACTAGAAACTCTAGCCTAAGTCCTGTGCTATTGAAAGGTGAGATAACACTTGGAATAATGCAGTGATGACAAAGAACCCTGTATTAGTTGCCGACCAACACTTTGTCGTTAATCCCGAACGCTACGTCTGTCTAGGCCCAGCAACCCTAGTCGTGACTTTATTACACTTTCGTAATTAACGAACCAACAGGGTGAATGGATATCACGACAGTCGTAGATAAACTTGGGGAGATGGTTAGTATTAGTTTTGTGGCGATACATAGTTGATCGGTCAGACAAACCGCGGAACAAAACAACATAACCTCGCGATGTTGTTGACATTGCGGTGTAAGACCAAGGCGATGACGTAACGTCCTGGACGTCGGCTGGACAACCGATCAGCTGTTGTCCCCACCACAGGTGATCCCCGAGAGGGGAGGAAAAGGAGGGGTGAAACGAGGAAAGACGAGGGAGTCATTGTGGTGATAACCGTCAAGTTGATAAGTTTAGTTTTGGAGAGTCAGTGTCTAGTGTTCTGGCTTGGAGTTATTCGACGCCTTGTGAGTACAGGGATTAGTGCGTTTGCGCTTAAATTAGAATAGGCTACTAGTAATAAGTTGTTAAAACTTATCAGTATAATTGGTTATTTGGCATTTTAAATTTAGTAGATAAATTGTTGGTTTGTCTTTCGTCTGGACCCTGAGCCGACACGATCGTTGCTGGGGGTGTTGGCAGTTAAGTAGATATAAATTGCCTCTGGTAAATTAAATTGATATTTGATTGATACGGTTAGCGAAGTGATAAAACCCATCCTGGTGTGGGTGAATCATAGCGTTAACCGTAGTTGTTAAAACTAGCTGAGTCAAACCCGTGCAGCTGGCAGGTCGGCACACGACTGCGGGTGCAGGTCGTGATCTGTCCGTTGGCGACCGGAAAGCTAGGGTGGAAATTAAACCCGGGTTTGAATCACCAATTGGCAATAAAATTAGTAAGTTAATTCTGAATCACTTTTCAAAATTCAAAATTATTTTAGTAATTGGTTTTTATCCCAGGTGTGAGCGATGATGAAGGTACAGTAGCGTTGAGTCCTACCGGGTACTGAGCTTGCACCTGTTACACTTATTGCATTGTTCGTACAAATCTGTACCACACAAAATTGATAGGATCTTGGAACCCTGGAATAAACCCAGCTAAAAGACTGGAGTGAATCCGTGAGGTGAAAATTTGGTCTGCGGTGACTTCTCTCGAGTAGTTAAAATTTATTTGAGCTTTAATTATTTTTCCTTTTCGAGAAAGTCATCACAAATAAACAAACTTCCGCCTTGCAAGCAGATGTTGAATGATCTAAATACAACGTTTATGTTACAAGGGGTCAATCATACGTTAATGTAGCAAATCAAATTCAGTATTTTTAATATTTCGGGGGGACAGTGTTTACTGTTCTAAATGTGTTTGATAATTAACAGTTTTTGATACCATAACTGTGTGTTTACTTTATTTACTAATTGATTGTGTTGCAACAATTTTAAAACATCCTCAATTGTTTTATTAGTTTTATCTACGACTGTTGGAACCATACAAGCAACATTCTGTGTGTTAAA
Organism: Neoaliturus tenellus; assembly: GCA_030545055.2. Taxonomy (NCBI): domain Eukaryota; kingdom Metazoa; phylum Arthropoda; class Insecta; order Hemiptera; family Cicadellidae; genus Neoaliturus; species Neoaliturus tenellus. The sequence goes on along the minus strand of JAQYXR010001644.1, from coordinate 9,960 downwards.
GAAATACACTGTTAAACCAAATTTAATCACATTATTTAATGGGGTCTTTTACACACAGGTTTCAAATTAAAATACATGTTCTAGATCAGTGAGATCGTAATTGTTCTATTACAATGCAAGTTTTAGTTGTGTATGCATCTGATATTGAAATAGTGTGATCGTGAGTGAGAACGATGATTTGGTCAAGCGATATCCTTGTGGCTACGTTTTGGATGGATGGCTCTCCATAACCTATAACTTTTTGACACGTTCATTACAGTAATTTACCAATTTTAAGTTGGTCGTTGATGAAGTAGGAAACAATTGTGTTTAGCCTTTAAGCCACTCGTAGCTTAAAGACCTTCACAATAGAATCGTTGCTTGAACTACTATTAACACATATTTCCAGTATTATTTGGTTCAACCGACCTTTTTCATTATTCGACTATGGAGGTAGTCCAGTAGAGGTTGGTTAAGAGAGCTTCTACTGTATTCTTTGGGCGGGGTTCATAGGTCCCAGTTTCACAAGTCCCAGTTTGCTTAAAATTGACTAGATATTAAAAATTTCATAGGTCCAAGTTCATTTGTCCCAGATTTATTAAATTAAATAATGAATTCAGTTAGTTCACTAATCAGAGTTTCACTTGTCCCAGATTTTGTAAAAATAATACTTATAATTAGTTAATTCATTAATCCCAGGTTCATATGTCCCAGTTGCAATGTTTTAAAATTAAAACAACGCACGTCTCATGGGTCCCAGTTTCACAAATCCAAGGTATTAACCGCGCCAAAAGTGATGCGGCCGCCGCGCCGAGTCAGGCTGTACAGTCAGAGCAACAATTGACTCATTCGGCCGGCCCGCATACCTTATGCACCGAGTACAGCCGCACAGTTCTTGCGCAGAACAATAGAAGAATCGCCATTTTTTATTTTATTGTTTATTTATATTGTAATTTGTCCATTGATTTATTCATTTATTTGTGTATTATTTAAATATTTATACTACTTGATTGAATTTAAAATGAGGGCTAAACTTTTCGGCGTTGATCGCGCTGTGGCAATACTGCAGAATTGGCGTAATTTCAGTGACAGTGCGTGCTGATGGGCGAGGTCCCATTATGTCGATTCCCATTGTTCCTACAAACGCAAAATCGTCCCATTATACCTACACATGAAATCGTCTCATTATGTCGACAAAGTGGCGGGAAAATGAAAAGTTCAAATCGTCTCATTATATCGACAATTTCTTCAGATCGTCCCATTATGTCGACATTTCAGTTGTCGACACAATGAGACGAAATCGTCTCATTGTGTCGACACGTTAAACCGTCCCATTATTCCTACATACTAAAATCGCTCATTATACCGACATTTGAAATCGTCCCATTATTCCTACAGATCGGTTCTTCGTTCAGAACGGCTCAGAAGAACGACTCAGAGAACGGTTCTCTGTTTCGCGTTCCGCCGCTAGAGCTCACTCTGATCGCTCTTGCTGCGAACGCCTTCACGCCTTCATGTGCGAGTGAAAATCTGGTCAGGCGGCGTCGGGCATGTCGACGAGTTGGATGGGGGCCGGCGAGCCGTTTCACGTACAGTAAAAGGGATGGGAACGAACCGCACGCACTTATTTTCCTCTGTCCAACACACGTAAACAAATTACAATATTATTCGGTGAGAGTACTTAATGGTTCTGATATAATACAACCTTAATTTACTAAAAGTGGTTTATATACCTGCTTTCTGTAATCCACATTGGTTGCTGGGGCAACTAGTTTCGATTCTTCATTAGTGAATCATCATCAGGCCGTACAGAGGATGTCGTAGCACTTCATAAGAAGGTTGTCAAGAAGAATAAAATCACAAATAAATACACATAAACACGGACACGGACACAACGAACAACGAACATAATAAATACGAAAGACACGTGGTTTGGCGAGCGACGCGACCGGGCGGAAGTTGAGCCTAGACTGCCGGCCAACGTGGACAATGACGTCACTCTCCTTGTTCTTATCACCTGTGGGTCGCATTCCTCATGGTGTTCTCCCCCTCCTGTAACTTGATAGCCGTATCATAGATAAAATTGGATTGAAACGAGAGCTTGTCATTCAATATGTTTTGTTGGTCTTTTGTAACTGATTTGTAAATTTCAAACTCCTCTAAAGTATTTCTATGACAGTGGTCACGGGAAAAATGTAAAATGCTCATATTATTGTCAATACTGGAATAGTTGTGATTATTTTCAATTAAATGTTCTGCAAAAGTAGATGTTTGAGGTGCTGTGGTTTTTTTAGGCAAATGTTCTTTAAAACGTTTTTTGAAGGAGCGGGATGTCTGTCCAATGTAATACCTGGGACAATCATTGCAGCTGATCTTATAAACACCAGTTTTGTCAAAAGTGGATGTTTGTTGCTGACGCTCTTTCAATAATGATCCAAGTCTATTTGTTGTCTTAAAAGATACAGTTATGTTGTTTTTCGCCATAACATTTTGGAATTTATTGCTCAGAAACGATCCGTACTCTGTTGAAATATATGACTTCTGCTCTTTGGTCTCATGATTTTTGTTCTTGTGTCTATGGATTAGCTTATCTACAATACAACTACCAAAACCATTAGCGACAGCTATGTGTTTTATGATATTTATTTCATCATTAAAATCAGTTGAGCTCATAGGGACGGAAAGTAATCGATGTACAAAACTGTTATATGCGGCCATTTTTTGTGAATATGGGTGGTGAGAATCTGCGTGTATGGTTTGATCTGTGCAAGTCGGTTTTCTGTAGATTTTAAATGAAAATTGTCTATTCTGTCTGGTGATGGTGAGATCTAAAAAATTGAGCGAGTTGTTATTTTCTTCTTCAAGGGTGAATTTAATATTTCTGTGAATACTGCATAAAAAACTGTTGAATACTGATAATTGTCTTGAATTGCCTTTAAAGAGAACTACGGTATCGTCAACATATCTGTAATAAAAAATAATCTTTTCTTTGTGTCGGTTAGAATCTGTAAAAAGGTGTGCATTTTCAACGTGGTTAAGAAATATTTCTGCTAACACACTGGAGAGGGGGGAACCCATTGCCAAACCTTCATTTTGAATAAAGAAAGTATCCTGGAACTTGAAATAATTTTGTTTCAGTACTAACTTAGTGAGGGCGATTAGTTCATCTATAGATTCTTGAGATAAGCTTGAGTTTCTTAGCAAGTTCTGATGTAATATTGATAATGTTTCTTGTACAGGTACGTTCGTGTATAAATTTACTATATCAAAGGAAGCTAGCTTTGTATTGTCTTCAACGACCTGATTCCTTATCTTTTCAACCAATTCTAAACTATTTTTAATACTATGGCTATTTTCTAAAACAGTTTCTTTTCTTATTATTTTGTCTAACTTTTTGGCTATTTTGTAGGCAGGAGATGGCATAAAATTGACGAGTGGTCTTATTGGTATATCTGGTTTATGGATTTTCGGTAAACCCCTTAAAATAGGGGCCTGGGGATTGGTTACTTTCAATGTATTGATATCACCCTTAGACAATAAGTGTTTACTTTGCGATATGGCTCTGTTTATATCTTTAGAATAAGCAGGAGTGGGATCTTTATTTAAAACTTCGATATTGTTTTTATTAATAAACTCGGTGACTTTGCTGTTGTACTCCTGTTTGTTCAAAATTACTATTGAACTGCCCTTGTCGGCTTTTGTTATTATTGCGTCATGTTCGACAAGTTTATGCCTGATACTAGTGACCGCCTGCCGCATGGAGTTGTATTTTGTGTTGCTTTTCCTTGTTCCAAATGAATTTCTCATGATGTTTTTTGCTTTATTTCCAATTAATATGCGGGTTGATTCCCGTACTTCATCTGTTTTTATTCGTCTAATAGAAGATTCTGTGTTTAAGAGCTCAGAGAAAAGACTTGCTTTCTTATTGTTAGGGAAATTGAAATTTAGGCCTTTTTGGAGCAATTGCATTTCACCCTCACTGAATTGAATATCTGTTTTGTTGACGACTCTTTTGTAAAAAACGTGGGAGCATTTGATCATGTCTTTCTTATGTTGTTTTTCCATTAAATTAAGCACCTTTTTATCTTGAACTTTCTTTTTTGCAAGAATTTTCCTACTGACCTGGTGTTCCATTTCACTAAATATGTTAAGGTGTTGAGTGGCATGCAACTTGTTCAAAAGTTCTAAATGTTTCTTAAGTAACAATTTATTTAACAGGCTTTTCTTGGAGTAGAGAAATTTTATTTCATTTTTTATCCAAATACATTCTGCTGATTTCTTGGCTTTTAGTGCAGCTTTTGATTTTCCACAGACTTTTACGATAACATAATTTGGGATTAAATTTAGTTCTTGGCATTTTTTATTAAACCTAATGTTTTCGATAGTTTTACATACTTTGAGTTTGACATCTCTGTACTCATAGGCTAATTTTGCTTGCTCAGCTTCTAATTTCATATTGAATGGTTCTAGCCTCCGGATTACTTTGAAATACTAAAAGTGGTTTATATACCTGCTTTCTGTAATCCACATTGGTTGCTGGGGCAACTAGTTTCGATTCTTCATTAGTGAATCATCATCAGGCCGTACAGAGGATGTCGTAGCACTTCATAAGAAGGTTGTCAAGAAGAATAAAATCACAAATAAATACACATAAACACGGACACGGACACAACGAACAACGAACATAATAAATACGAAAGACACGTGGTTTGGCGAGCGACGCGACCGGGCGGAAGTTGAGCCTAGACTGCCGGCCAACGTGGACAATGACGTCACTCTCCTTGTTCTTATCACCTGTGGGTCGCATTCCTCATGGTGTTCTCCCCCTCCTGTAACTTGATAGCCGTATCATAGATAAAATTGGATTGAAACGAGAGCTTGTCATTCAATATGTTTTGTTGGTCTTTTTTAACTGATTTGTAAATTTCAAACTCCTCTAAAGTATTTCTATGACAGTGGTCACGGGAAAAATGTAAAATGCTCATATTATTGTCAATACTGGAATAGTTGTGATTATTTTCAATTAAATGTTCTGCAAAAGTAGATGTTTGAGGTGCTGTGGTTTTTTTAGGCAAATGTTCTTTAAAACGTTTTTTGAAGGAGCGGGATGTCTGTCCAATGTAATACCTGGGACAATCATTGCAGCTGATCTTATAAACACCAGTTTTGTCAAAAGTGGATGTTTGTTGCTGACGCTCTTTCAATAATGATCCAAGTCTATTTGTTGTCTTAAAAGATACAGTTATGTTGTTTTTCGCCATAATATTTTGGAATTTATTGCTCAGAAACGATCCGTACTCTGTTGAAATATATGACTTCTGCTCTTTGGTCTCATGATTTTTGTTCTTGTGTCTATGGATTAGCTTATCTACAATACAACTACCAAAACCATTAGCGACAGCTATGTGTTTTATGATATTTATTTCATCATTAAAATCAGTTGAGCTCATAGGGACGGAAAGTAATCGATGTACAAAACTGTTATATGCGGCCATTTTTTGTGAATATGGGTGGTGAGAATCTGCGTTTATGGTTTGATCTGTGCAAGTCGGTTTTCTGTAGATTTTAAATGAAAATTGTCTATTCTGTCTATTTATACACGAACGTACCTGTACAAGAAACATTATCAATATTACATCAGAACTTGCTAAGAAACTCAAGCTTATCTCAAGAATCTATAGATGAACTAATCGCCCTCACTAAGTTAGTACTGAAACAAAATTATTTCAAGTTCCAGGATACTTTCTTTATTCAAAATGAAGGTTTGGCAATGGGTTCCCCCCCTCTCCAGTGTGTTAGCAGAAATATTTCTTAACCACGTTGAAAATGCACACCTTTTACAGATTCTAACCGACACAAAGAAAAGATTATTTTTTATTACAGATATGTTGACGATACCGTAGTTCTCTTTAAAGGCAATTCAAGACAATTATCAGTATTCAACAGTTTTTTATGCAGTATTCACAGAAATATTAAATTCACCCTTAAAGAAGAAAATAACAACTCGCTCAATTTTTTAGATCTCACCATCACCAGACAGAATAGACAATTTTCATTTAAAATCTACAGAAAACCGACTTGCACAGATCAAACCATACACGCAGATTCTCACCACCCATAATCACAAAAAAATGGCCGCATATAACAGTTTTGTACATCGATTACTTTCCGTCCCTATGAGCTCAACTGATTTTAATGATGAAATAAATATCATAAAACACATAGCTGTCGCTAATGGTTTTGTAGTTGTATTGTAGATAAGCTAATCCATAGACACAAGAACAAAAAATCATGAGACCAAAGAGCAGAAGTCATATATTTCAACAGAGTACGGATCGTTTCTGAGCAATAAATTCCAAAATATTATGGCGAAAAACAACATAACTGTATCTTTTAAGACAACAAATAGACTTGGATCATTATTGAAAGAGCGTCAGCAACAAACATCCACTTTTGACAAAACTGGTGTTTATAAGATCAGCTGCAATGATTGTCCCAGGTATTACATTGGACAGACATCCCGCTCCTTCAAAAAACGTTTTAAAGAACATTTGCCTAGAAAAACCACAGCACCTCAAACATCTACTTTTGCAGAACATTTAATTGAAAATAATCACAACTATTCCAGTATTGACAACAATATGAGCATTTTACATTTTTCCCGTGACCACTGTCATAGAAATACTTTAGAGGAGTTTGAAATTTACAAATCAGTAAAAAAGACCAACAAAACATATTGAATGACAAGCTCTCGTTTCAATCCAATTTTATCTATGATACGGCTATCAAGTTACAGGAGGGGGAGAACACCATGAGGAATGCGACCCACAGGTGATAAGAACAAGGAGAGTGACGTCATTGTCCACGTTGGCCGGCAGTCTAGGCTCAACTTCCGCCCGGTCGCGTCGCTCGCCAAACCACGTGTCTTTCGTATTTATTATGTTCGTTGTTCGTTGTGTCCGTGTCCGTGTTTATGTGTATTTATTTGTGATTTTATTCTTCTTGACAACCTTCTTATGAAGTGCTACGACATCCTCTGTACGGCCTGATGATGATTCACTAATGAAGAATCGAAACTAGTTGCCCCAGCAACCAATGTGGATTACAGAAAGCAGGTATATAAACCACTTTTAGTATTTCAAAGTAATCCGGAGGCTAGAACCATTCAATATGAAATTAGAAGCTGAGCAAGCAAAATTAGCCTATGAGTACAGAGATGTCAAACTCAAAGTATGTAAAACTATCGAAAACATTAGGTTTAATAAAAAATGCCAAGAACTAAATTTAATCCCAAATTATGTTATCGTAAAAGTCTGTGGAAAAATCAAAAGCTGCACTAAAAGCAAAGAAATCAGCAGAATGTATTTGGATAAAAAATGAAATAAAATTTCTCTACTCCAAGAAAAGCCTGTTAAATAAATTGTTACTTAAGAAACATTTAGAACTTTTGAACAAGTTGCATGCCACTCAACACCTTAACATATTTAGTGAAATGGAACAACAGGTCAGTAGGAAAATTCTTGCAAAAAGAAAGTTCAAGATAAAAAGGTGCTTAATTTAATGGAAAAACAACATAAGAAAGACATGATCAAATGCTCCCACCGTTTTTACAAAAGAGTCGTCAACAAAACAGATATTCAATTCAGTGAGGGTGAAATGCAATTGCTCCAAAAAGGCCTAAATTTCAATTTCCCTAACAATAAGAAAGCAAGTCTTTCTCTGAGCTCTTAAACACAGAATCTTCTATTAGACGAATAAAAACAGATGAAATACGGGAATCAACCCGCATATTAATTGGAAATAAAGCAAAAAACATCATGAGAAATTCATTTGGAACAAGGAAAAGCAACACAAAATACAACTCCATGCGGCAGGCGGTCACTAGTATCAGGCATAAACTTGTCGAACATGACGCAATAATAACAAAAGCCGACAAGGCAGTTCAATAGTAATTTTGAACAAACAGGAGTACAACAGCAAAGTCACCGAGTTTATTAATAAAAACAATATCGAAGTTTTAAATAAAGATCCCACTCCTGCTTATTCTAAAGATATAAACAGAGCCATATCGCAAAGTAAACACTTATTGTCTAAGGGTGATATCAATACATTGAAAGTAACCAATCCCCAGGCCCCTATTTTAAGGGGTTTACCGAAAATCCATAAACCAGATATACCAATAAGACCACTCGTCAATTTTATTGCCATCTCCTGCCTACAAAATAGCCAAAAAGTTAGACAAAATAATAAGAAAAGAAACTGTTTTAGAAAATAGCCATAGTATTAAAAATAGTTTAGAATTGGTTGAAAAGATAAGGAATCAGGTCGTTGAAGACAATACAAAGCTAGCTTCCTTTGATATAGTAAATTTATACACGAACGTACCTGTACAAGAAACATTATCAATATTACATCAGAACTTGCTAAGAAACTCAAGCTTATCTCAAGAATCTATAGATGAACTAATCGCCCTCACTAAGTTAGTACTGAAACAAAATTATTTCAAGTTCCAGGATACTTTCTTATTCAAAATGAAGGTTTGGCAATGGGTTCCCCCCTCTCCAGTGTGTTAGCAGAAATATTTCCTTAACCACGTTGAAAATGCACACCTTTTTACAGATTCTAACCGACACAAAGAAAAGATTATTTTTTATTACAGATATGTTGACGATACCGTAGTTCTCTTTAAAGCAATTCAAGACAATTATCAGTATTCAACAGTTTTTTATGCAGTATTCACAGAAATATTAAATTCACCTTTGAAGAAGAAAATAACAACTCGCTCAATTTTTTAGATCTCACCATCACCAGACAGAATAGACAATTTTCATTTAAAATCTACAGAAAACCGACTTGCACAGATCAAACCATACACGCAGATTCTCACCACCCATATTCACAAAAAATGGCCGCATATAACAGTTTTGTACATCGATTACTTTCCGTCCCTATGAGCTCAACTGATTTTAATGATGAAATAAATATCATAAAACACATAGCTGTCGCTAATGGTTTTGGTAGTTGTATTGTAGATAAGCTAATCCATAGACACAAGAACAAAAATCATGAGACCAAAGAGCAGAAGTCATATATTTCAACAGAGTACGGATCGTTTCTGAGCAATAAATTCCAAAATATTATGGCGAAAAACAACATAACTGTATCTTTTAAGACACAAATAGACTTGGATCATTATTGAAAGAGCGTCAGCAACAAACATCCACTTTTGACAAAACTGGTGTTTATAAGATCAGCTGCAATGATTGTCCCAGGTATTACATTGGACAGACATCCCGCTCCTTCAAAAAACGTTTTAAAGAACATTTGCCTAAAAAAACCACAGCACCTCAAACATCTACTTTTGCAGAACATTTAATTGAAAATAATCACAACTATTCCAGTATTGACAATAATATGAGCATTTTACATTTTTCCCGTGACCACTGTCATAGAAATACTTTAGAGGAGTTTGAAATTTACAAATCAGTTAAAAAAGACCAACAAAACATATTGAATGACAAGCTCTCGTTTCAATCCAATTTTATCTATGATACGGCTATCAAGTTACAGGAGGGGGAGAACACCATGAGGAATGCGACCCACAGGTGATAAGAACAAGGAGAGTGACGTCATTGTCCACGTTGGCCGGCAGTCTAGGCTCAACTTCCGCCCGGTCGCGTCGCTCGCCAAACCACGTGTCTTTCGTATTTATTATGTTCGTTGTGTCCGTGTCCGTGTTTATGTGTATTTATTTGTGATTTTATTCTTCTTGACAACCTTCTTATGAAGTGCTACGACATCCTCTGTACGGCCTGATGATGATTCACTAATGAAGAATCGAAACTAGTTGCCCCAGCAACCAATGTGGATTACAGAAAGCAGGTATATAAACCACTTTTAGTATTTCAAAGTAATCCGGAGGCTAGAACCATTCAATATGAAACCTTAATTTGTATTGTTTATTATTATAATTAAAAGTGA
>JAQYXR010001643.1:0-28469 GCA_030545055.2 Neoaliturus tenellus | reverse complement strand
TGAAGATTAGTCCTGCCACCACCATCTCGAGCGTGTATCCAATTTAACAAAACAGTTCACCAATATCGGATTCCAGTAGTCATCTACGCAGATTTTGAATCTACGTTAGTACCACAGGAGCTGCCGGACGGTGAAGTGACTAGAAGAACAAAATATCAGTTGCATCAACCCAACAGTTTTTGTCTAATAGTGAAATCAACCTTGTCTGAAAACCAATTGCAAAACTATGGTTTAACATCCACTCCAATACTTTACCGTGGTGAAGAAGCCGCTAAGTATTTCGTAGACCAGTTGTATGACATTGCTGAAAAGGTACAACGCTTGTATGGTAATGTCGTACCTATGGAACCTTTGAATGAGAATCAACAAGAAGAATACAATATGGCATCAAGATGTTATCTATGCGAGAAGAGCTTCAGTGAAGAAAATCCAAAAGTAAGAGATCACGATCACCTGACAGGTTTATACAGAGGAGCTGCTTGTAATTCATGCAATATAAATTACAAACTGCCCCACTTTATCCCTGTCGTGTTACACAATCTTAGCGGCTACGACTCCCACTTCATTATTCCAGAGTTAGGAAGAGATGATGGTAAAATTGATGTTCTTGCTACAACATTGGAAAAGTACATCAGTTTCTCAAAAACCGTAGGTAAAATTAAACTTCGCTTTGTAGACTCTTATAGATTTATGCCATCTAGTTTGAGCAGATTGTCTGAGAATCTACGAAGAGAAGACCTAAAAGAAACCAGCAAGATTGTACCTGAAGATAAATTGGACTTAGTATTACGTAAAGGAGTATTCCCCTACGACTACATAACATCTACAGAAAAATTTGAAGAAACCAGTCTACCACCGATCGAAGCCTTCAACAGCAAATTAAACGAAAGTGAAATCTCCGTTGAAGACTACAATCATGCTTGTAATGTTTGGAACCAACTAAACATTCAAACCTTAGGGGAATATTCTGACTTTTATATAAAATTGGACGTAACTCTGCTGTGCGATGTGATGGAAGAATTCCGAAACACCTGCTTCTCCGCCTATGGACTGGACCCTCTACACTCGTACACATCTCCAGGATTAGCATGGCAAGCTATGCTAAAGTCAACCAACTGTCGACTGGAACTTCTAACGGATATCGATATGGTGCTCATGATGGAATCTGGTGTACGGGGCGGTTTGACACAAGCTGTAACACGTCATGTCAAAGCCAACAACAAGTACATCCCCGGCTTCGACGAGCAACAACCATCGGTCTACCTTGGCTACTTTGACGCAAACAACCTTTATGGTTGGGCAATGTCAAATCCGCTTCCCTACGCTGACTTCAAATGGATCGACCCGGCCACCATTGGAGACATCTCACAGATTCCAAAGAATGGTCCAAAAGGCTATATTTTGGACTGTGATTTCGAATATCCAGAGCACCTTCATGACCATCACTACGACTTGCCTCTCCTAGCCAAGACTGAAGTTTCACCGACAGGAAGATGGCCAAAATTGATGATGACCTTGGAGAATAAGGATCGCTATGTGGCTCACTACTGGGTAGTTCAACAGGCTCTTGAATTGGGTCTACGTATAGTGAGAATTCATAGAGCAATTGAATTCACCCAGTCTTGTTGGTTGAAACCATATATTGATTCCAACACTGCAAGAAGAGCTGCAGCGACAACAGCATTTGAAAAGGACTTCTATAAATTAATGAACAATGCCATCTTTGGGAAGACCTTGGAGAACAAAAGAAAACACAAAAATGTAAAATTAGTGAGTGATCCTAGGAAATTGGAAAAATTAGTGCAAAAACCAAATTTCGGAACATCCATGATTATAAACGAAAATCTAGTCGCTGTCAGTATGAAGAAAACAACAATAGTCATGGACCGTCCGTTATACATAGGTATGTCGATTTTGGATATAAGTAAAACCCTGATGTATGATTTCCATTATAACAAAATGGTTAAACATTACGGAAGGGAAAACATTGGAGTCGCATACATGGATACGGACGCGTTTATCTACTGGATAAAGACTTTGGACATGTATGAAGACCTAAGGACTTTTCCATACAAAGAAGATTTCGATTTTTCTGACTATCCGAAAAACCATCCAAATTTTAATGAAAAATATAAAAAAGTAATTGGAAAATTCAAAGATGAAGCAAATGGAATGCCTTTAGAAGAAATAGTGGCGCTGATGGCGAAATTGTATTCATTTAAGATGTACCACGAGAACAACACACCGACAGTGAAGAAAGCAAAAGGAGTGAAGACATCTTATTTGAAAAAACACGTGACATTTGACCACTACAAGACTTGTTTGTTTGAAGATACTACGATATCAGCAACATTCAACAATATCCGAAGCTTCAAGCATCAAGTCTACAGTGTCACCGAAATTAAAAAAGCGTTGTCAGCTCGGGATGATAAAAGATACATTATGCCCGACAAAATCCACACTCTTCCTTTTGGCCACTACTCTCTAAACCCTATCAACTAGTAACCTATTCTTCGTCCTTCTACAACTACGACCTTATTCCTTTCTCCTTCCGTAAAAAAATGGGGAACACGGCAAGTCCAACGCCGTGTTCCCCATTTTTTTACACAAGTTTGGATGACCTTGACCCATATAAATGATGTGAATATTTAAAACAACATTCATTGTGATTATACATGTGATACAACAAACATTGAAACCTGCAATATGAAGGACTTAAAGCAACAAATTGTCAACGAACTTCATAAACCTGCAAGAAGAAAGTTTCCACGAAGAAATACGGTGATAAAAGGAATTAATGATTTATATCAAGCGGATTTAATCGAAATGATTCCTTATAGCAAACAAAATAAAGGATATAAATACATATTGACTGTTATTAACTGTTTTTCAAAAATGGCAGATGCTTTACCACTAAAAGATAAAAGTGGCAAAAGTGTTACAAAAGCAATGGAAACAGCTATACAAAGAGACAAACATACTATTAAACATTTACAAACAGATGATGGAAAAGAATATTTTAATAAGGAATTTGCAAATTTAATGAAAAAACACAATATAAACCATTATTCAACCAATTCAGAAGTAAAAGCCTCAATAATCGAAAGATTCAACAGAACTTTAAAAAGTGCAATGTATAAAATGTTTTCCAACAGAGGATCGCACATATGGATTGATATGTTACCAAAACTTATAAACGATTACAATAACAAATTTCATAGGACTATCGGGATGAAACCGAACCAAGTAACTAGTAAAAATGAAAACCTTGTATTAAAACGTATAAAAACGAATACTAAACCAAAAGTTGAAAAACTAAAGCCTAAAAAATTTAATGTGGGTGATAAAGTGCGAATAAGTAAATATAAAGGTGTATTCAGTAAAAGATACCTGCCAAATTGGACCAATGAGGTTTTTACTGTATTCAAAGTACAACCTACAGTACCTGAGACATATATTTTAAAAGATAATAAAGGACAATTGCTTGAAGGAGGGTTTTATGGACATGAAATGTTAAAATCAACAGTAGGCGATGTATATTTAGTTGAAAAGGTGTTGCAACGGAAAAAAGATAAGGTCAAAGTACGATGGTTAGGATTTAATAAGACGGAAGATTCTTGGATACCTAAAAAGGATTTGATATAACGATAGAGAATCATTTTAGGTTGAACCATTACAAAGGATGGAGATAGTACCACAAAAAGAGAGTTTTACTATTAATAATATAGATGAACTCACAGTGGATAATTCAGAATTCAATAGTGGGAAGCATGGCAATTTGTTACCAAACACCGTTCGTTGTCTGGTTACCGGACCTTCCAACTGTGGAAAAACTAATGTAGTATTCAATTTGATTACAAACCCTAAAGGATTACGATTTAACAATCTATATGTATTTTCAAAATCACTACAACAACCAAAGTATCAATTATTGGAAAAAATACTGACTAATGTGCCTGAAGTTAAATATTTAAAGTTTAATGCAAGCGAGAGTGTCATGCAGCCACAAGAAGCTAAACCATTCTCCGTGTTTATATTCGACGATGTATCTTGTGAAAACCAAAACACAATAAGGAATTACTTCGCTATGGGTCGACATAACAACATAGATAGCATTTATATTGGCCAAACTTACAGCAAAATACCTAAACAACTCATTAGAGACAATGCAAACATGTTAATTGTATTTAAACAGGACGAAACCAACCTAAAACATATATATTTTGATCATGTAAATGCGGATATGACATTTGAACGATTTAAAGAGTTGTGTGGAAAGGCTTGGGCTGAAAAGTATGGGTTCCTAACAATTATGAAGGAACAACCGCTAAACAATGGTCGATACAGGATAGGATTTGATAAATTTATATTAATACATTAAACGTGGTATAACACATTCATTGTTGTACAACACGTCTTGCTACAAACATGGTTAACCAAGAAAAATTAGTAAAAGAAATAAAATCACTTAGTGATTCTATTCGGGCTAAAAACAGAGCATTGAAACTAGGTATTAGCGAGAGGGAGAAATTCCTTGAATCTACTTTTAAACCTATTACTGAACCCTTGAAACAATTAAACAAAAAATTTGCTAAACCTGTATTGGAAGGAGATGCGATTGCACCTATTACGAAGTTTGAAAGAGAAAATGTAAAATCAGAAGATTTTAGTGATGAAGACCTGGAATCCTCTACGTATAGTGGTTTTACCGGTGGAGAACCCGAAAGAGAGCTAGAATCACCGGACTATAGTGGAATAAAAGAATTATATGAAGTAAAAGCCAAAAGAGGACATGAAGTTGTATCAACTGCTAGTGAAGAGGAAAAAGAAGAAGAGACAAGGGAAGGTCCGTCAAACATAAGCTTATTGGGTGAAAACATTCATAACAAAGGACCTTTAGGAAGGAAATACATGGTAAAAATGTTACTCGGAACAATTCCTAATAAGAATTACCATAGTTATGGAGCGAGATTAACAGAAGACGGTTTAATGATAGGTAATAGCCCGTTAAACGTTGACGAACATGATAATATTGTCATTGGTGATCAAAGGTATAAGGGCACAAAAGGATTATTTGAATTATTATTTGAAAATAAGCCTTCAGTATCGGTAGTGAAAGAAAAAGACATGGAAGCATATAAAAATATTTTGGAACAGACAAATGCATATAGGAGAAAGTATTTACCTGACCAGCCTCCTTTTAGATCTAAGTCTTTAAAATATAAAGAATTTGTATCCAAGTTAATACCAAATAGAAGACAAACAATGCCGTTAACACAAAGAAAACCTGTAAAACGAAGATTTATGGCATCCACTTTGGATGTAAGTGCTCAGGAACGAAGAAAAAGAAGTAAGTCCGTTACGGGTACAGGTTTAATGAAGAAACTATATAACACAAATGTGATTTATTACAATAATATCAATAAATTGGTGGATAGAATGAAACTAATACATGAAGCTAAAGAAGCGGGTCATACTGGATTGGAAAACGAATGGGTGGCTTTAGTGGATGAACTCCGAAACCGTGGGGTAATCTCATAAAAATGCGTTACTCCCTAGAATACTATTCAGTTGCACCATGAGTGTCGACAAGTTCGGACGTTACTCCTCGGATGGGTTATATTATGCCAATAGTTTAAAAAGAAGTGCTGGTTTACCACAAACACCTGATGGAGATTATGATATGAGTAATAAAAGGTTAAAAAACATAAAAGATCCTACGGATGAAAACGATGCAATAAATCTAAAAATATTAAAGGAAAAGATATCGCCAACATTAAGACTACAAAATAACACATATGACGCAGAAGATCATAGAATCATCAACGTTGGTAAACCAAATCAAAACGGTGATGCAATAAACAAAGGTTATTTGTCATCTGAATTAAAAAATACGTTAAAATTCAATGGGAAAACGTATAGTGCCAACAATAAACGTATATCCAACGTAGATGACCCTAAAGATGCAAAAGACAGCGTAAATAGACGCTATTTACATTCTTTGATACCTGAAAAGACAAAAGATGGATTTTCTTTTTATAAATTTGTTATTAACGATATAGGTTATCCAAAAAATGAAAATGATGCTGTAAATCTCAAATATATAAAAGATCATTGTGTCATACGTGATGTGGGAGTTATCGATTGTCTTGGCAATTGTTTGGCGAATGTAAAAGATGGTTCAGCACCATCTGATGGTGCAACAGTGGGTCAAATGAAAGAGACTTTAAAACAAGAAACAACTGGATTTGCAAAACGAGATGAAGTATTATCAAAGCAAGGGGATGACTTTATTCAAGGTAATGAAAAATTTCATTTATTGACATACAAAAACGCTTATTGGGATTGCAGGCATGGAAGGTTATCAAATGTGTCATGGGGTCATGCAGATAGAGACGCGGCTGCCTTAGGACAAACAGTACATCTAGATCCAAATAATTACCATGCGTTTTTTATATGTAGTAATAAAAAATTAACAAACATGGCGCAAGGAAGAGAAGCAAATGATGCTGCAACTGTAGGACAGGCTATCACATTATCACAAATGGATAATAAAGTGTATACTTGTAATAATAAACGTATAACAGAGCTTAAAGACCCTGATCATGCAGATCATGCTGTAACTGTTAATTTCCTTGTAAAAGTAATAGGTAATTTAATATTTGATATGCACAATTATATTGCAGATAAAACATATACTTCGCTTGATGAAAACTTGAGAGGAAGATGGATAAAACAGGAAATTGTTAATAAATACTTTTATAACCCTAAAACTATAAAATTTAGAACTTCTAACATTGCTAATTGGGGTACTTTTGATATATAACTTGAATATCTTAACAAACAACTTCATTTATGTTTAACTCCTCATAGAGGAAACACATATGTTGCGAATTGCAATTATAAAAGACATTAATGACATTTCGGTATATCAGTCCAAATCGGGACATTGCGAGGAAAGGAAGTGGGATCACATCTACAGCGGTTTCTCTGTTAAGTAAAGCTTTAAAACGAATTCCAGTAGGATCCATAGTAAATAGAGCAATAGACGCATTACCATACGAATTTCATATACCGGGAGGTTATCAGTATTGCGGACCAGGAACTAAATTGAAAAAACGACTGGAAAGAGGCGATCCTGGCATAAATATGTTAGATCAGGCTTGTAAAGAACACGATATCGCATATTCCACGTTTGCCGATTCAAAAAATAGATCAAGAGCTGACAAAAAGCTTGCGGACATAGCTTGGCAACGAGTAAAATCAAGTGACGCTAGCATAGCAGAAAAAGCAGCAGCTTTAGCAGTAACAGCAGGTATGAAGGCTAAAACAGCAGTAGGAGGTGGAAGAAGGAGGAGAAGGAGAGTAAAAAGGAGGTCAACCACAAGAAAACATGGAGGAAATATAAAAAGAAGACGACGATCTACAAGAAAAGGCAGGAAGAAGCCCACCGTGTGGTCAATGGTAAAAAACGGGGCAGGTCTTTACCTAAGACCTTATCGTGCATATTAAATGAAAGAAATCAATTGGTCATACCACATAAAGCATTAACCAATATTGAATTATTTAAATATATTTCCTGTTTAAAAATACCATTTTTCCGCGGTGTGTTTATGAAAGACAGTTTACCAAAGAAAATGTGGCAAAATGAGACTGGAATTGTAAATTTGGATAATACTGAAGGGCCTGGCACCCATTGGGTTTGTTATAAGAAACTAAATAACAATGTATATTATTTTGATAGTTTCGGTAATTTGCCACCACAAAAAGAACTTCAAAATTACTTTAAATCTGCTAAAAACATATATTATAACTATAAAAGAGAACAACCTGATAATACTTCAATATGCGGCCATTTATGTTTGGAATTTCTAGCTAAAAGTATCAGTCACTATTGAGATGTCTTCCTATACGGTATCATTAACAGGAAAATCGTCCACTTTACGAAGTATCCTTTTTCCAGCGTTACGCTTGCAAAAAGGAAGGTTTTGGGAGGCGGCACTATTGGATTTTACAACTTACAACTCTATCCCCAATGTTACGGAAGGTAAAAATAACGTATTGCATTATTATAAGGGAAAGGATGCCAGTGGAAAATTTACAGACTTACAAGAGTGCAGGTTACCCACAGGTTCTTATGAAATTGATCATATAAATGAATTTTTGCAAACTAAAATGGGAAAAGACAATATAACATTAAAAGGTAATAATAATACGATGAAAGCTGAAATTACTTCCAAATATTATATAGATTTCACTCAACCAAACTCAATTGGTGATTTATTAGGATTTTCCAACGATGAGCCTGTTTTAGAACCAGATGTAACACATTCCGGTAAGAAAACAGTAACAATATTAAAAGTCAATAGTATAGACATAACTTGTAACATTATACAAGGTGCTTACAGGGATGGGGCTAACACCCACATCATACATACTTTTTACCCAAGTGTACCACCTGGATTTAAAATTGTTGAAAAGCCACAAAACCTGGTATATCTACCGTTGAACACCACTTTCATTTCAGACATCGTGTTGAGCGTATTGGATCAAGACGGTAACTTGGTAGACTTCAGAGAAGAGCCTATTACGATTAGATTACATTTAAAATCGACACTTTAATACAAAACCATGGGTTTAACATTTAAAAGCGAACAACCTACGGGAAACCGCATTAGTAGCTCTTCAGCTGTGGAGGAGTTAACACGCGAGAACATTCGTTTCTTAGAGAGAATTGGATTAAAATTAACCGAGTATGGATATACTGGATATAGCGCAGGGTCCAACATTCGACGAAACCCTATGGGAAAAAGAATATCACACCCACAACCCTTACACTTCATCGAAATTAAACAATAACGATGAAATTCGTATTCCCATACAAAATCAAGACATTTACACACTACCATGTGAAAGTTACTTGTATATTGAAGGACAAGTTACTAAAAAGGACGGTACTACTGTTGGTACAACAGTTCCATTTATAAATAATCCTATGGCTTTCCTATTTGATGAAATTAGATATGAAATATCAGGTGTAACAGTTGATTCCACTAAAAAAGTAGGTATTACGACAACTTTAAAAGGATTAACATCTATAACACCCAATGAAACCAATTTACTTAAACCTGCCGGATGGGTATTACCTACGATTGACACGATCACTCCAAATCCAAATGGATATTTTGATTTTCATATTCCATTACGTTTGCTGCTTGGTTTTGCTGAAGACTATAGGAAAATAATATTAAACGTTAAACAAGAATTAGTTTTGTTGAGATCTTCTAACGATAAAGACATTATTAAAGCTGCAGATGCTACTACAGATGCGACTTTAGAATGGAAATTAAAATTAGACAAAACTGTATGGAGAGTTCCACATGTTAAATTGGCTGACGAGCATAGAATGCTACTTTTAAGAAAATTAAAAGCCGATCGTGATATTGTTATTCCATTTAGAAGTTGGGAATTTCATGAGCATCCCAGTTTACCTACTACGGATCGACACACTTGGACTGTTAAAACATCGAATTATGTAGAACGAGCCAGGTATATTATATTTGGTTTACAAACAGGTAGAAGAGACGCCATTACTAAACATGCAGGACAATTTGATCATTGTGACTTGAAAAATATTAAAGTTTATTTAAATTCACAATTCTTTCCATACGACAATTTAAATGTGTCATTCACTAAGAAGAAATACAGTATATTGTACGATATGTACGCGAGATTCCAAAGTTCATATTACGGTAAAACAAATACACCTTTATTACCACCTGACAAATATTTCGATGCCTACCCAATAGTTGTAATCGATTGTTCTAAACAAAATGAATCAGTAAAGTCTTCAAGTGTGGATATAAAAATAGAAATGGAATTCAACGATGCTATACCGGCTAATACAACTGCATACTGTTTAATTCTACATGATAAAATCGTAACATACACACCTTTAACTGGAATTGTTAAAAATGTATTGTAAGAACCGGTTTTGTTTCATTCCGCGAGTATAAAAGCAGAGCGTACAGACCGCTCCTCATCAGTTTGTTGCCTACTGTTGTATGGGTAGCATCGTATTCAATATGGCTTCTCCTAGTGGTACACCTGAAAATGTGGTAGATATTGAGAAGGAGATATCTGAGTTTTTAGATCCTCAAGGTCACCAGGAAGGAGGTGAACAAAACGTTTGCGGACAACTTCACGCCAGTAATAATGTTGAAGAAAAAGGTAAAAGAAGAAAGACTATACAAAAGAGAAAAAGGGATATTGAAGATAATATTTCTCCAAACATATTGAGTGAGGTATTTTTGCGAATATTTTACCCAATCTCTTCCAGTTTGGATAAAAGTGTTTTAATCGGTGTTATGAAATCTACAGATTATTCCCCTACTGTAATTTTAACTCATGGACCCAAAATGATTTTGTTTACGGACAGTGCTTGGGAATCGTTTATGAAACATTTGCATCTGCTAGAATGCTATTTAAGTAGTAACATGTTTGGAAGAAAGACAAGGGTAGGACTTTTGGATTCAAATGTGGAAATTGATATCATTAAACAACGTGGTGATCATCAGCTACGGTTTAGAGACACAACAAGACATGATAACAAAATTCAACTTAATCGAGAGGAGTTTTTCATTTTAACTTGTGCTACTGAACCTATAACAAGATACTTGAGACAACTGGTGTTTTCAAGTTCGATTATTAAAGATTATCTGGAAGACACTTTGGACAAACAACCGGACGCACCTATATTATACGGACCTGTGGATACTTCTATATTTAATAGAGTTCCTCATGAAGTACAGATGTGGAGACAATTGGAAAAGTACGCTCAACTACATAAGAAATCAGTAAAACAGGAAGAAGAGGAAGATGGAGGAGAAGAATCAAGTGTTAGTGATGAAAATGAAAATAAGGAAAATATAAAGATGGAAACTTAAATGACAATGGTTAGTTTTTAAAACAATAACCAACATTTTGTGGGGTTAGGCCTATTGGGGACGGTGCCCACGTTAAATATACACCAACGCGCCAACAACTGTACGGCCTGGTATAAAAGTAGTACCTACCGTGGTGTGGAAATCAGTTGACCTCCTGACTTCGTAATGAGCAGACGTGTGACCTTCAAAATGGACAAGGGAGAAGAACAACAAGTAAAGTCCAAGCCTGGTATTATTGAGTTTCAAGCGTTTCGTGGTAATGATGATAGATTCATTATAAAACAACTTGTGTTTTTGGACATGAATACAAGTGTTCCTTATTCGTTTTTATTTAAACCACCATGTTCTTATTCGTCTTTAACTAGTAAAGCCGCTACTACCAACAGATGGATTTCAAAACACTTCCATCATATCGATTGGTATGATGGTTTTACAAGTTACACGGACTTGTATCACATTATGCATCACTTTTCAGACAAGTTTACCAATATTTACACAAAGGGGCTGGAAAAGAAAAGATGGATCGAAGGATTTACTCATGTTCCGGTTAATGATGTGGAATTGGATAAGAATTATCAATACATGCTGGAAACCATATGTATTTGTACAAAAAGCCCAGAACATGATAAAGATAGACATTGCGCTTTGAAAAATGCCTATAAACTCGCCTCTTACCTTCAAAGTGGGGAATTGGGGAGTGGTGGGGGTAACGGAGAGTATATAAGTGGGGAGCAGACAGGGACCTGGCATGAGTATTACTCGAGATTCCGAGACGACAACATCTCCGAGCAAGAAGACGATCTGTAACCTGACCATGGCATCTCACCAGTTCCTTCAGACTTTGGTCGAGCAGTTCAATGCTCACTCCAAGTCAACAATATTACCTGTAAAGAAGTGCTCGGAACTAAAAGACGAGAAGCACTACATAATCCATGCTATGAAGAAGATGGAGACTACAGTTGGGGAGGCCATCTGCTGCAGTCTCAGCGAGGCACCGTTTACTCCGGGGGATGAACCAAAGTTCCAGGTGTACCTGCCCAAGAGATTCGTCCATCTTCTACAAAACGAGGATCTTCGCTCTATTCAACCCGGGTGTCTATACCTGGTGTCCCACGGCTGCACGGGTAGCAATTCTACAGAGTTGACCATCCACATCGCTGACAAGCAGCAGTGTTAGATTTAAGTTTTAATGTTGTACATATGTTGTTGTTGTAATGTTTTATAAATAAACGAATCATAAAAGACAAAAAAAAATAAAAATAAAAACAAAAAATGCAACATATCAATATGTGACAGACTTCACGTATTGATATGTTGCATTTTTTTTTTAAACTTCGCGGGTGACCTTGACCTTTGACCTTTGCATTTCACAACTACCCCCACTACCGTAATTACCCCCACTACCGCACTAGGATTCAAACCTGCTTGGATGCGAAAAACGGTCATTCTGTTGCCAACTAGCAAACGATGAGCACCTTGTACGAGCTTTGCTTACAACGAGTTATAACTGACGCATCTTTATTCCAGATGGCTTTACGAGATAATATCCCTATAACAGTAAAGCAGGATATCGAGGAGTACAAGAAAGATAATAGAGGGTATTCGGGATACTCCTGGTATAGGTTCCAAGACGGGGAAAAGTTTTGTAGGCCTTGTGGCAATGCTGCCGTCAGAGACCTTCGACGGTTCGTACAGGAAGGTGGTAGAAAACAGTTTGGATTTCTAGCACCAATGTTTAGATTTGAAAACTACAAGGACACCTGTGCTATTTGTTCCATCCCTTTGTATCAATGGAAAAAGTTTAGAAGTGTTTAATTGCATCTTCCATACCCCCACCACCATCACCCCCACCACTTTTCCATGTACCTCCAAACGCTGTGCCTCGGCTTCATTTCTACTCCAGCAGCCAACCTAGCAACATCAGGATGTCTCTCAACGTCAGTTGCGCAAGTTACGAGGAGGTGAGCATCAAGACTCAGCAGGAGCTAAACGACTTATACAAGGAGTTGCAGCTGATGGTGGCACGAGGCTACCGTATAAATGTGCAAGTTTACGCTTGCAATATACGGAACACCCGGCAGTCAAAGGAAGAGCCTGGACACTCCTCGACGGCTTCCTCACCAGCGTCCATGAAGACCGAGCCAGACAACTTGGACTACTTCAGCTGACTAGCAGTTGTATTTCTTGTCCTAACCATTGTAGAATATGTATATTTTTTCATTATATTAAAGAAGTAAAAGAGCAAAAACACCTATCTTGTTACTGACATATAAGCTCAGTAACAAGATAGGTTTTTTTAAAACACAATTTGGATGACCTTGAAACTTCCCCCTCCACTGCTTTGTTACCCCCACCACTTGACTATTGGTGTACATGGCACATCGCAATTGGAAACCTCATTCCATCTTCAACAGCCACACCGACAACATCAACAATGGCAAACCTACCAACAGATGAAAGATGTCCTCACGCATGTTGTGACTTCGTCCACGAGTTGGAGAAGAGGATGCAGGAGAGGGCGATAAGAAGAAAACAGATCCACTCAGAAAATATCATGATAGTCAACGGCTATCTTTTATTGTTCGGCCTTATTATGGTTGTACTTTTCATACTGTACGGCATAGTCACATGTGTCGGCAAGGTTGCAGAAGAAAACGCTCGCCACCATCAATTGGAAAGTTTCAATGTTACTTTGTAAGTTTTCCTTTTTTTAAAACTCCGTTTGGATGACCTTGAAAATTCCCCCACTACTCCACCACACCCCCCACCACTTCACCATGTTCCTGCATGAGCATCACATCAACCGTCATTCCTTGTCCGACAAGCAACCATGGCAGACAACAACACCATCAGCCAAGCTGACTCCACTACTGATGTCGGTACAAGTACGGGTTGGACACTGTCGATCGATAGTGTACACTATTTGGAGTCAATTTGCGAACGTATGAAGGAAATACTGCGGGACAACCCTGGGATCATAATACAAATGAATTTAAATTATGATTGGTCCCAAGTTAGAATGCAAGGGGACGACAACAACGGTCAACAATCTCCACAATATTCGCCCATGTCCCCGATCTATCCTTACGGCGAGTCTGACGTCGATGAAGATGAGGCTGATGAAGATGCAGGGGACAACGAGGCTGAAGAGGAGTAAGCTTCATTCCTTTTTTTTTAAAACCTAAATTGGATGACCTTGAGAATTCCCCCTCCACTATTTCCTTTTTTTAAAACCCAAATTAAATGACCTTGAAAATACCCCCTCCACGTACTTTTGGTTTACCCCCTCTACTTTTCAATACTGTTACCACAGTCTGTAGCTCACATCATTCCTTGCTTAGCTATCATGGCGGACAGCACTCTTTCTCGAGTTGACTCCACTACGGATGAAGAATGGCCATTTTCCTGGAATGTTCATCTGCAAGACTCGGCAGAAGTGGATATGTTGCATGAGAAATTGGTGTATGTATTAAACGAAAACCCCAACATTGAATGTAGAATGACTATGGATTTCGATGCGACAGGGGTCCACACTCAACCTTCCACTTCCAGCCAGCCTGAACCTCAGCTACAGCCAAAGAACTTTACACATCTTTACACTCCAATACGGCCGGAGGATGTGGTTATCAGCGAGGCAGACTCTACTACAAGTTATATTGAACCAACGAATTGGAAGCTTGTTGTTGACACCTTACACAAGGTCGACTTAGTATGTGACAAATTAAAGGAATTGATGATGCAAGATCCTGGTCTTCGTTTTAAAATTGATTTGTTTTTCATCTGGGGAGCACCTGCACGGGGCTCTTCGTCTGACAGCTCTCTAAGTACAACGGATGAGGAGGAGGAGGAGGACGACTAGTTATCTTTTTTAAAACTCCGTTTGGATGGCCTTGACCTTTCCCCCTCCACTGAGTTTATTTAAGGTGCACTCTCAATGACTGCAGCATCATTTCATCGCGCACCTTCACCACAGCAACATGGAGAGTCAACTCAACTACTGTTGCGAACGGAAATGTTTTTCATGGCCGAATGACATTGATGTTGCGGATGGCCTGGCGTGTAGAAAATGTGAAGCTTTTGGTCAATGCATGTGTAAGTGCAAGTCTTGGAAGAAGCCGAAACCGGAGTTGAAGACATTCCATGTGTACCAGATGAGAGGGCATAAGTACACTTGTTGCCCTGAACGTTGCATTGAATTCACATTAAAACAGCTAACTGGCTGCAAATTGTGCAACAATCATTTTGCAGGTTTTTGCAAACATTATTTAGGAGCCTGTCAGTACAGATCAACTTGGCATACAGAAGCACTCACTATCAATGAAATCGCTATAGATACACAAGAGTAGTCTTTCTACTCTTTTCTTTTTTAAAACTCCATTTGGATGACCTTGACCTTTCCCCCTCCACTCACCTTAGTTTATATAAACCCCATTCCCACTGACCACAGCATCACTTCATCGTGCTCCCTCGTCAAAGCAACATCAACTATGGAAAGTAAGCGCATCTCATGTTGCGAGCATAGGTGTTTGGAGATACAAGGCGTCACATATTGTGCAAAGAAGCGTTGGGAGGAAGAGACGGGGACAACCTATTGCTGTGAGGATAAGTGTTTCCTCTTACCAAAGTGGCAAGTGGATGGGCTGGCCTGCCGGCAATGTGAATGCTTCGGATGTTGCAGGTGTAGATGCAAGAACCAACAGCTGCCACCGCCGGTACTACAAACTTTCAAAATCTACAAATCCAAATACTTTTATACTTGTTGTCCGCAGCGGTGTATTAAATTTCACTTCTCCAATCTTACCAATTGTCGGAAATGCTACGGACAACCTGATGGGTGGTGCACCTGTTTTCTAGACTCCTGCCGCTACAGATCGGATTGGTTTACAGATCCGTTGGAAATTGATGAGGTCGCCCAGGAAGCACAAGAGTAGTCTTTCTACTCTTCAACTTTTTTAAAACTCCATTTGGATGACCTTGAGATTTCCCCCTCCACTTCCCCATATACCTAGAGTACACAGAGCCTGATAGTCAGTCACTCGGTGGCTGTCGTGGGGTGCGCATCGGTGTCGGCGCTCCGTTGTTAAGTGTTCAAGGTCACAGTAACATAAAATTGCGGGCGTTGTACTGGTTCAAGGTCACCTGAGGGATAACCGATTGCCCATTTAGGCAGAGTCATGTCAGAAACTCGAGTTTAACTTGGCACTTTTGCCGTTTCTCGTCGAAAATTCGCTCCAAGTGGTCAAGGTCACGGGGACTCTGACTGAAACTCGGAGCGTAGTGCGAGAAACGGCAAAAGTGCTAAAAAATTTTAAGTTTCTGCGTGACCTTGACCTTAGTGGCGTCGGTGACGTCGTTTTGATGACGTAAGGGGTGATGACGTCATCAGCACGTCATTTCTGTGACGTCATGGGTGTGACGTCATCGAAATGACGTCATTAGTGATGACGTCATCGATTGCGTCATCGATGACGTCATCGATGACGTCATCGGTGAGGTCATTGACCTCGATGACGTCATCCCTCAGGTGACCTTGAACTGGGCCAGCGGCCGCAATTTTACACTACTAGAGATAGTGGCAAAAGATTTGTAATTATAAAAATAAAAAATTATAATAAAAATATTTTAAAATATAACTTTATATTACTAACCTGAGACACCAGAAAACACTACAAAACACAAGTCCGAGAAACGTCACACTGAATAACCAGGTACTAACGCCAGACGGAGAGTGAATGCTGCTGGAGTCCGAAGTACCGGCTTATATGGCGGACCAGACCTGGGCGTATCCCAACGTTCCCACAGTTTGAATCATTAAGTGGTATGTAAACTGGTTCTGCACCAGGCGTATTAACCGTCTGGCCGTATGATTAAAGGAGCCGACAAGCAATAATTTAGATAGGATGTCAAGATAATCACAAGTTATGCTCTTAGTAAATGCGTTCACTGGGAATTTTCCAAGAATTGTCCCAGAAAAAAACATATATCCGTCTGACTGTATAAATAATGAGTCTCGGTGCGCTCAGATAATTGGCCATAAATTCCACCGTCTGCATATATAATGCGTCTTGGCGGCAACCCATGACAAAAACTCGTCTGACTGTATAAATAATGAGTCTAGATCCATATAAGGAATCTCGCCGTGTGCGGCGCGCTGGCTCATACATTTTCCTTGTGGGCAACTACTGTTCTTTATTCATTTAGTTGGCCACTACTGTACATCTTTATTTAGTTGTACATCACTACTTAGTTTTAACACTATATCTCCACTATCCTTTGGTGTATTTGAACAAAACTTGGTACAAGGGTGCATAGCTTTAATTGTCAAAGTTCTATAATACACTAGGGGGTGAACTACCCCCAAAACCACCCCTATATTAAAAAATTATAAAAATGGTCAGAATTATCTGGGACGTCATTTTCAAGCGTTTTTAATGTTAAATCGACAAAAAATACTTAAATTTTTAGTGGGGGATGAAATTTACCCTGTTTGGTTTTTCACTTATATCTCAGCTTCTATTCTACTTTCAAGGTTCAAATTTGGTACATAAATAGTTTACCATGTACACTACCTCCGTTTAACACCCCAACAAAAAACCACCCCTAGTTTTTTAAAAATCTACCCTTATGCTAATTTATATATAACAACCTTATAATTTAATTATAAATGTTGAAAAATTTTATGGAGTATCTAGTTAAGGTATACTACCTTGTATGATTACATTTTGGATTTCGCTCAGTATAGTTAGGGGTAAAAATAATACAATATACCTTCAACCCCGAAACTTTAACATTTATTGGAGGTCTCATTTTTTATTCAATTTCATTAAAATTTAGCATAAACATACCTCCATACGTAGTGTATAACATATATATTTTTAACATATATAATTCAATTATAAAAGCTGAAATTCAATAAAAACACTTCATTGGAATTTACCGCCAGTGCTGCCACACTCTGATCCATACACTCTGCTATAGCATCACCAGACAATTTGAAACACTCAATAGTGTGGTAGCCTAGTGGTCAGCGTTGCGGCGCACCAACTTGGCGGCCCGGGTTCAAACCCCGGCGGTCCACAGTGAAAATTTTATTCCTGTAGTTACAGACGTGGTCAAACACATGGCAAAAGTGAGGTTAGGAAGCCATCTTGGATCACAAGGTCAAACACGTGGTGAGGTAATTTCCCGCCGCCGGGGGCGTGGAAGGCCGCCATCTTGGGGGCGTGGCCTGATGACGTCATCGGTCACGTGACTTGCTCTCGACCAGAAGGCGGGGCGTGATGACGTCATCGGTCACGTGACCTGCTCTCGACCAATCAGAGGGCTGGGTTATACTCCCAGGAGGCCTACTGATAGGCAATTATTTTTTCATAGATTCTCCGATGTGATAGTAAGTTTGAAAATAGGATATAAATAGGGCTTTCAAATGCATAAAAATTTTAATGACCTTTCTATAAATTCGATTGAAGACTATTTATTTATTATTAGTCTAATAAATAAATAAGTATTAAATTTGTAAAAGTTTTAAAAATAGTAATAAATAAATCACTAGTATTTATATTTTATTTATATTATCAACAAATATGGAAAACATTAATTCTTTTAATTTACATTTTCTCATAACATAGAAAAAGTGTACATTTAAAAAACAATATAACTTATATTGATTGTTCTACTGTAAAAACCTCTACTGGAAAAATATTAGCTGAGTCATATCCGAGTATTCAAATACGTACATACGTGGCATTTATACATACGGTAGGTTGGAAGTAAGCTTCAGTACATCCCCCAAATCAATACTTATATGAAACTTATGACAGAATACTTTGGTTGTAAAATGTATCACCTATAAATTTAACTTTCAGTTTTTTTATACTTAAAATGAATCAAAGCAGCAAAACTGCAATCAGCAGAAGCTTTCCTAGAGGCAGGTAATATTCATCGCACTAAAGATATCATCCGTTTCCTGGAAATCGTTTATCATTTTAAGCTACTTAGGATGACGACTTATTTTTAGGAGCATTATAAATGCAGGACATTAGGGACTAGTTATAAAAGTATGTTTAAAAAAATGGTTGTTTTAGTTTTCTAATTTTATAAAACTATTTAACAAAATCAATCCAAGATATTTTTTATCGTCCACATAAAACTTG
Source organism: Neoaliturus tenellus (assembly GCA_030545055.2). Classification (NCBI taxonomy): domain Eukaryota; kingdom Metazoa; phylum Arthropoda; class Insecta; order Hemiptera; family Cicadellidae; genus Neoaliturus; species Neoaliturus tenellus. Next base: position 9,370 of record JAQYXR010001643.1, on the reverse strand, counting down.
GTAGAGGAACGTAATTATTTCTTTCTTTATGTAGTATTTTTTTTTTTTTTTTTTTTTTTTTTTTTTTTTTTTTTTTTTTTGAGGGAGAGGCGGAAAAATGCATTACGCACACAGGTGGCCAGCCTGTAGTGTGGGGCTCCCCTATAAACGGGTTTACCCACTAAAAAACCTCCTCTACTCTTTAGGAATCTAACCTGGAATTGTTTATCACATTACGTCAGGTTAGGCCTAAATTTGGCTTACGCCCGTGGGGCTCGCTCCTTATCCAGCCGCTCGATCAAGGGATCTGGGCCACTTCACGGTCCAGATCGGTTTTCTTTTCCAGGAGGATGCCCCGGACGAACTGTGACAAACAATCCCAGTTGCCCTCATCCTCCAAAATCTTTTGGCAGACCGAGTCCACCGAAAATGCACCAAAGATTTGTGTGGCCTCCAGGCGGGGCCCTTCCCAACGGGGACAGCGGAAGAATGTGTGTTCCGCATCGTCGGGAACATCCGGGCAATAAATGCAGTCCGGTGAACCGGTCTTTCCCATCCGGTTCAGGTACGACCGAAAATAGCCGTGACCTGTCAAAAATTGGGTCAGGTAGTAGTCCACCTCCCCATGCCGCCGTTCCAACCATGGTTGGACCTGCTTGATAAGTCGCGCAGTCCATCGTCCTCGGGTGTCGTGCTCCCAGCTGTGTTGCCACTGCTGGAAGGTTCGGGAGCGCTCTTCTGTTCTTGCCGTGTCCTTGCCGATCTCGCCTTGTCTCTGATAAATCGCTTTCCTCTCCCCTGCCAAGAGCTTGACAGGGATGACTCCGGCGACCACCAGGACGGCAGGCTCGGACACTGTCCGGTAGGCGGAACACACCCGGAGCGCAGCTTGACGCTGAACCCGGGCGAGTCGCAACCTGTAGCACTCCTTATCTAGAGCGCCTTTATGTAGTATTTAAGTTAAACAAGTTTATTATCATTATTGTTATTTTTTTTTTTGAACAGGTGCTCTGGTCGGTAGCAGTGTCGTGGTGACAGAGCAAGTTTTATATGGAGATAGCAAGAGGAATTTTTTACGCCAAGCTTTTTACGTGGTGTTATACAGGTATATGTGCATGTACAACTCCACACTGGCTGAAAACCCTTGTCATCGTTAGGATACCGTTGGGGTTCAACTGCAGCAGGATGGAATTTTCCATATCCCAAGCACGAAAAAAATAAAAGGTCAAATATACAAGGAGATTAAGTATTGATAGACATCTCTTATCATAAAATTCAATAATTTAATCGCTTGGTGAAGAAAGATCAAGACATTCTTTTGTCCAGTCAGTCATAGCCACAGAGTATTTGCTCATGTGTTGGGTGAACACGTGTAGGTCGCAGGGGGAGGGACACGCAGGCAGCTCCACCACCTCCGGCGTGCTGTAACTGTGCACCCGGCCGTCAATCTGCAGCACCTGGCAACAGCGACAGCCTTGATGTTGATAGTGTGGAGTAGTGTACAAAGAGAATATACAATCACACGAATAAATTAAAAACAGTTATCAAATTTTGAAGTTGATTTATTAGACAACGTTAAGATAGATGGCTAAAACTATAACATAAATGTATGAACACAGATAAAAATTAATAAAGTCCTTGTACTAAAATTACTTAATTATGTATGAAAGCTTCAAATATTCCCATTAAAATGCATTTAAATCCTTACACATTTCGTATGTTTATCACAGATAAAAAAAAAATAATATAAAATCCTATAAAAGAAGTTAACTTGTCCCACAATCATAGAGAGGGACTATTTTTCGTTTGCATTGCTATTTTTACGGTGATGATACTCTTTTTAAAATTCATAAAACCCATTCTAAGAATAATTTCATATATTCAGACAGAGCTTAAGACGCATTAAAAATAAATCCGTAGTCAAAAATAGTAACACTTATGCTAACAGGCCTAGGGCTGCAATTTATTGATTTTATATAAAAACGAATCGATTTTGTTTAAGTGTTTGTTTTACAGAAGTTCTGCCCTAGACCGATTACCATGAGCAAGGCTTAATCTCTGCTATAATCACTTGCACTTATTAGCCAAACACCAACTATGAGTGGTTTTGGGCTGCAGTTCTAGATAGTGCACCATTGCATTGCCACTCTATAAGTTGAAATCGATGAAATAAACTGTTTTGAAATTAAATTATGAAATAATTCATTCGACGACATGTGTGTCAGATAGTGATACAAAATTCACCTGTATTTGGAAGCCAGACGCCAACTGCGGGTTGCGGTGCAGTTCTACCAACAGCGAGGAGGCTGACCAGGGGATCAGCTGATCGCGGAGTCCCAGTGCTGCCAACAGGCACATGAGCGTCAGGTCGTTCCCCACGTGCAGAAATGCCCGCAGGGTTTCCTTCTGCGCCTGATCGGTCCGTGTCTTCCGTTCCAAAAGCTCCAATATCTTGCCTATGTACATACCTGTAAAAAATTAAATGATTGAGAGCTATTATAAGTTTTTTTACGTATTTAAAAGTATATTTTTTCCAAAATAGCTTCGAGGATACAAAATGATTGTATATAAAGGGTTTTTTGTTTTAGATTGTTTCAATCAAAAACAAATATCCTACTCAACAAAATTTAATTCAAGCGAAGATATATTTATATTTTGTATTATTTTAACGAATGTAATAGAAAAATAGAAAGTCCCGTAACTTTTTAATAATTATTATAATATATTGTTAAATATAAATATCAATCAAAAGTAAAGCCATTTAAGTTTGCATAAATAAACGCCTTTAAAGAGACGAAAGAACCAGAATGTAACGAAATATGTAATTGCAACACAAGATATTTTTTGATTAAGAGTATTTTGGTAAACTATTTTAATTGGGTCGTATTAATGTGTTAAATCGACTGGAATTTCATGATAAGCAGGGATGGATGGGTGTAGTCAAAACTGTATCTCTTTACTTTAACAATAGGTTCACAGCTTTATTATGTAATAATATTAATAGCATTGTTATTTTTTTCATTGCTAATTTGTATGAGATTTATACAGGTTGGAAAAAGTCGAATAAGGGTATTATATCTTTAAAAATATGTAACTGACAAAACTAAAATTTTGCAAACTAATTTTGAGTCTCAAAGTCTACTTCTCAAATTACTTATTGGCTTTGAACGTCCAAGGGGGGAAGGTCCACAAGGAATGAGAAGAAATTATTAAATGTAAACATAGGTCAACATGCACATCAGATAAATGGTGTCTATAAGTAGAGAACAAAAAAGGACCGTGTCAAAAAATAAACGGGATCAAACGTTGCATAAAATTGTATTCCCTAAAACAAAAAATGCAATAATTTCCGATACACTCGGCCACTTGATGTCGGGTTTGTGGCAAATTTTTGAGAATGCAAAGCTCTTAAAAATTATGTATAATACGCCAATGAACTTTTTTCCAAGTCTTCCTAAAGTGGACGTCCCAAATGGAAGTCAACAGGGAAATTACAATGGCCTACGTCACATCTTACATAATTTTTAAGGTGTTTGCATTCTGAGCAATTCGCCACAAACCTGGCCTCACAAGGCAGTGTTATTTTAGGGTTATTGTATTTTTTTGTTTGCGTCAATACGATTTAATAGAAAGTTTGATCGCCTGCCATTCTTGACTGTTTTGTCCTTTTAAGGTCAGGTTTACGGCATTGTTTTCCATTATTAGAGACCTTTAATTTAATGTGCAAATTAACCTATGCTCACATGTAAAATTTCTACTGACTCCTTGTGGACCGTCCCCCATTGATAGGTAATTGTTAATAATCGTGTTGGTAAATAGACTTTAATGCCCTAAATTAATTTTTAAAGTTTATGTGTTTTTGCTTTAATACTTTTAAATATACTTTATCGTCCCCAGACGTCTTTTCCACCCTGCATACTTTCCTCTTACCGCTCAGTATTCTCAACATCTTCCTGTTTCTGAAGGTTGTATCCCGGACCATCTGACTGACCGCGGGCAGCATTCGTGGCAGGAATATCTCCTCAGCCCAGCTCGGCAACGAAAGCCCGTTATCAACCTGTGTATAAAGACTGTATTACATATAATGGATTAAAATGGATAGTCTATTAAAATGGATTTAAAAGGATTTATAAAACTATTTCCTATATAACTTAATTTATTTGCATATTTTTATGTGTAGAATCCTATTACACACTTAATTGTAATTATCTTATATTTTTATTACTTTGATATGTCCACTACATATAAACTTGTTATTTCGTAAATAAATAGTGGTATATATAGAAGGAATATTTTTTAGTACATTTAAAACATAGTTTTAATTTTCTTTTACCTCAATGTAGTTATAAAACTGTCGTCATAAGTAAATATTCTAAATAATGATTAAATTTAATATCTTAAAACGACGACGTAGCTTAAAACAGTCTGATGAAAATCTTCCAGAGTGTACGTCAGCCGTGGTCAAACCAAATACTCTTACTGTCATATTTTTTATATAAAAATATCTATTTAAAATGGCTATTTTTAGATATTTTAAATCTCGCTCTCTCTCTCTCTCTCTCTCTCTCTCTCTCTCTCTCTCTCTATATATATATATATATATATATATATATATATATATATATATATATATATATATATATAGAGAGAGAGAGAGAGAGAGAGAGAGAGAGAGAGAGAGAGAGAGAGAGAGAGCGAGATTTTAAATATCTAAAAATAGCCATTTTAAATAGATATTTATATATATATATATATATATATATATATATATATATATATATATATATATATATATAAAGCAACATGTGCTTAATTACTTCCTTAAAATGAATATCATAGTTGATATAGTTGTGTGTGTGAAGTGTTAATAAAAATAAAAATAAAAACTATGAAAAAATAAGAAAACTAATTTGTTTCAGTTTAAAAAAATTTAGTAAACTAATCTTGTTTCTTATGATGAAACTAATTAGCCTCATTAAGATAATGATTAATCACGGGTGGTTAGTCCGGATTTTTAAAATACACAATATATGTTTTAGCTTATGTAAATGAATTATATGCAAACGAAAATTACTAACGATACAGGCGAAATTTTGGGCCAGGAGATAGAGAGCGGAACAGGTGTCGATCTTGGAGCCAGCTCCCTTGGTGACGTCATGGTAGAGGTCCGAGTAGAGGCTGTAGTTCTGAGCCAGGTCCGCCAGGGAGCGGTTCTGCTCCACCCAGTACCGGGGACACTGCCGGGCATCCAGGCTCACCTGGGACAGCATGAGATATTGAAACGGATCCAACGGTTTTGTCAATTCAAACAATATGATTATCTTAACAATCGTTAAAGTGAGATATAGAAAATAATTTGTGATTTTTTTTTAACAGAATCCGAAAAAAATATAAGTTCTTTTTGTTTCCGAAACCTGGAGTTTATTTACTTTATCAGACAAAAATAAGAATTCTTTCAGGTGGTTTATATAAAATAACTTCTTGATTAGCATTATACGTGCTGGTACTGATATTCAGGTTGAAATAATAAAACGTCTTCCAACACTACTCGATATATTTACACTTATACTGTAATTGTTTACAAGACGGTAGATATATATAAAAGATCTTATAATGGTGATCGATTTCGACCAGTCACACCGGTCATCATCAGGCCCAATCCGAGACTTGGAGTAAATCGATTTCAATGGAATAAAACTAGTTTTTTTACGTCAACAGATAGTAAAGTTTGTATATGGTTTTAAGTTTTATAATATTTTACACTGTTTAATTTTTATATTGAAAATGTCTATTTTTTAATGTCTCTCAGGAGCTTATTATAAATACTTGGGAATACGCTATGATATAAATTTTCACAAGTTCAAAAAATTTTTATATTTGCCTAAGAGTTTGTAATATAGTATAGGCCTAACTTGTATTAGAAGAGTGGTTTTATTTTGTGTGTGTGGCTGCACTGCCAACGACCGCTGTGACGTCAGGCGGCTACTTCGATTCCTCGGTCTCATTCATGCAACAGGTTAGTCCGAGTATGCAATGTCGGTTCTCTTAACTAGCAAGTTTTATAATTACAAGTAGTAATTACCAAAAGTGGCGCAGTCGTATGTAATATTTTCTTTTGTGCGGGTTTTTAGTAGTAGTAAAAATGTCGAGTGTCGGGCGGATGACCGAATTTAATTGCAATGAAGAAAACATTGAATCTTACGTTATGCGATTGAAGCATTATTTTATTGCAAACGACATCAAGGCTACAAATCAAGTATCAGTTTTGATAACGGTTGTAGGCCCAAAAACTTTAGCGGTATTATCCGATATTGTGTCGCCTAAAAAGGTTGATGACATGAAATATGAGGAACTCATCGAAATTATGCAAAAACATTTTACTCCACAACGGTTGGTCGTGGCGGAACGATATGTCTTCTATTCTCGTTCACAAAAACCGGCCGAGAGCATTTCCGATTTTGTAGTGGCCATAAAGCATTTAGCAAGTACATGTGCATTTGGATCGTTTCTTAAAGACGCTTTACGGGACAAACTCATCTCGGGTATTTCTAATGAAGGTATTCGTCAAAAATTATTATCTGACGAACAAGACTTTGATAAAACTTTAACAATGGCTCTCACGTTGGAACAGGCTGAGAAGCACGCGGGAATGTTTCATCGGCAGGAAAATGTACATGATGTCAATAAATTTCATGTTAAAAAGAACGTGAATCACAAAAGTAACGTTTCAGTTAAGCCTAAAAATAAAATGCCGAGTGAAAATTCTCAGAATTCTTTTAAGTGTTTCAGGTGTTTGAGTACTGATCATAGGGCTAATGAATGTCCTTTCAGCAGTTATAAATGTCACATATGCAAGAAAATAGGCCATTTAAGCAAGGCTTGTAAATCCAAGGAGAAGTCTCACAACAGGACGGGAAAATATAAAGTCCACCAGGTAACTGAAAGTCCACATGAGGAGCTGCAAGAAATGGCTCTGTACAATATTGGCCTAGGCCTAACATCCACCGCATCTAGCTACAAGGTAAGACTAGAGATAGAGAATGTTGAGCTCGAGATGGAGATAGATACGGGTTCTGCACTTACCGTATGCCCTGTAGATATTTATGAAAAATATTTTCAAAGCCTAGAATTAAAGCCAGTTTGCATAAAATTGCTCACTTATTCTGGAAGTGAAGTTACGGTAGTAGGCCAAATCGATGTCAATGTGACTTATAATAATAATTGTTACAAGTTAGGCCTATACTATATTACAGAGTTGTATTTAAAATATAAGTGATAAATGCACAGCTATTAATGGAATATCTGTCTACGAGTTGCATTTAAAACCAAATAAGTATTAAGCTCACATCTAATAATTAAATAGCTGTCTAAGAGTTATATATAGTTAAAACCATAAGTACTAAGTGCAAATCAAAACTGCATTGAGTAGCAACATAGCACCTTAAAATGTGCGGACCTATTAAGCTCTTCCCAATCTTATATTTATCATATTTTTAATTGGAATGGAATTATTGTAGTAATAAACTGTTTCTTAAAAAATTAATACGCACAGTAGTTATAAATAAAGGTCGAAAATAAAAGTCAGATGAAAAAATATACCACGGATTTTGTAACATTACCAAAGTTTTGTCTAGCAGGTTAGGATAAATCGGCACAGGAAGCCAGGTGACGTTTGCATGCCAACGTTGGTACCCCTGAGGTGGAAAAAGACCGGCCAGAAGGGTGGCAGCACTGACCATCGTCCTGTGAAACAATTTAGTAAAACTATACAGTTTTACATTTTACTGCAAAAATACCACATTATTTTGTCCACAGGGTTTTGAAAAGCAAACTAAAGTACAATACAGTAAAAACTGTTAAAAGTAATTTGATGTATACTTTTTGATATCCTTAAATGGTAACACTTTTTTTACTGTACCTGTCCACCAGTGTTGCTTGGGCCATCAGCTGAGAAGAGTGGTACATGTGACTAAGGAACCCGTTATACAAATGGCGCAGTCTTCTACCCAGTTTGTACATCTGTTGCTTGCCTACCTTGTACAGGAGAAAAATATTAATTTTGCATCTTTATAACCTCATATAAAACTGTGTTGCATACAATGTTTTACAAATATTTACCCAAAGCTGATGTGCTGAATTTATGTGGCAAATTTGAGGTCCCTTACATTTACTGTAACATAAATAAACAAGTAAAATTATTTTCATCACCAAAAGTAACATGGATTTCTCTAAAAAAAGTAATTAACACCTTTGTATTTTTATGTAACAAAAAAAAAAAAACTTTGGAGGGTTGAAAACTTTGTACAGCTGCCTGTTAATTGATATACAGTATTGATTAATAATCCTGATAAATTCGATTATCTGTTTTTCTCTTTTTTTCATGAACAAAGCTCCGCCTTATCTGATCCTCATTATCGTTGTTATTTTCGCCCTTCAGTCATAATATATGACTGAAAATCACTAAATTATTCACTAGATTACATAGAATTCTCAAACCAATTACCAAGTATATACCAAATAAAAAGTAAAAGAGATACAATAAATTGATTTTGTCTTGACATGACAATAATAACCTTTAAAGAAAAAAAAAATGTATTAAAAAAGAAACTTCGAAAATATTATTTTCTAAACTAAAAAAAAATAAAAAAATACCCCCCGTCGCAGCAGACCTGCGTACTCAGCGAATTTCCAAATTAGTAATATTAATTTTGATCAGCTAAACTTGTAAACAAAATTTCATCATGTGCTCATAAATAAGGAAATAAATGTCTATTCTCCTTAAGATAAATATAGGGAAAGAGTAAGCAGGTATGCTGCCATGGGGGACACTAAAAGTATTTTTTTAGCATAGAAAAAATTTATTTCGACCATTTAAAGCCATATAGTAAGTTTCATCAATATCTGTCCATAAATAAAAAGTTTGCCTATTCTCCATATGATTAACATGGGAAAAGAGTATGCAGGTTTGCTGCCATGATAAGTACAAAAACCAAGATTTTTTATCTTAAATGGATGAATCTCAACCAAATGAAGCTAAATACCAAGTTTCATCCAAAAATATTGGTTAGTAAGTGAAATATTAACACATCCTTATTCTCCATAAGATTCACATTGGAGCCCCAAAAGACAATGTACTGTCTTTAAACTTTGTAATATCTTGGTAACCAATGGAGATAGAGCATAGCTTCAAAATACTAAATTGTGTGTTTTTTTGAGCTAAATCCAATGGTCAAAATAAAAATTTAAAATTTTTAAAATTTACATATGAAAAATTAAAAAAAACCCATTTTTGGGGTACAAAACCCCCCAAAACTACCCCTTCCGGTAGGTCGATATGTCTGGTTTTCGAACTCATCCGAATAATTGTAGGATTACACATCTCTACCAAATT
>JAQYXR010001642.1:0-28519 GCA_030545055.2 Neoaliturus tenellus | reverse complement strand
GGTGAATTGAGGGTACTCTCGTGGGCTGCGGAATTGAGAGCTATTTGAAACCAGTGAAGGTGCTGATCCCAAAACTGTTGGTGCTTACTATGGAAAATACGGATGGCCACCTTAATTTGTTTATTTACTCTCTCTGCATGGGAGGGGTTTGGGTAATATGGGCTAGTGAAAATGTGTTGAATGCCCAATTCCAGACACAGCTGTTGAATAATTCTAGAACGGAAGCCGGAAACGTTATCAGAAACTAAGTACTTTGGTGGACCGAAAATAGAAAAAACATTATTCAATAGAAGATTGGCTGTTGTTTGGGCTTGAGTGTTTCTGGTGGGTATGAAAATACAAAACTTTGAAAAGGAGTCAACTATGGTGAGGATGTATTTGTTGCCCTTGGTAGAGCGGGGTAAAGGACCGATGTGGTCAATGAAAATTTTCTCCCAAGGTTTGGTGACCACTTCAGATGAGAGCTGCCCTAAGTTGGAGTTGGGAGCTTGCTTGCAGCGTTGGCACTTGACGCAAGCTTTTACTCTCTGGGTGATTTCCTGCCGAAGATCCTTGGCCCAGAAATAAGCCTCAACGCGGGCTAGGGTTTTGCGAATGCCAAGGTGAGCGGAAGTGGGTGACTCGTGATAATATTTGAATAATAGATCCATTAACTTAGGGGGCACGACAACCCTTGGTTTGGTCTGGTTGGGTTGTCGATACATGAGTACACCATCTTGGACAGAATAACCCTCGGGCTTACTGGTGGAACGGATAATTTTTGCTAGGGAAGGGTCCTCTACCTGATGTTTGCTTATGTCTTTGAACAATTCCGGCAAGCCCAGGAGCGCCATCGTGGGAGAGGCATCGGGTTTGGGGGCCTCAGTAGGCTCGGAGCCCTCAAAAAGCCTAGAGAGACAGTCAGCCACCACGTTGTCTTTGCCCTTGATATGATGAATTTGGAACTTGAAGGAATTAATGAATGAAATCCACCTGGCTATTTTGCCTACCTGACGAGGGTGATTTAATAACCAGGTGAGGGCTGAACAATCTGTATGGAGATGAAATTCCCTGTGCTCCAAATACTGTTGATATTTTTGCAATGCGAAAACTATAGCTAAACACTCCAATTGCAATGTGGAGTAGTTCAACTCATGTTTGTTGAGAGCACGGGATGCATAAGAAACCGGGAAAAGGTGACTGTCGTACTCCTGGTACAAAATTGCCCCTATTGCTGTCCCTGAGGCATCAGTATGCACGATGAAGGGCCTACTAAAATCGGGCATACCTAAAATGGGGGACGAGACCAATGCCTTCTTTAAGGTTTCAAAAGCCTTCCGCTGTTCCGGCCCAAAAACAAAGTCGACACCCTTTTTCTTGAGCATGTTCAGAGGCTGGGCTATCGCTGCATAGCCCTTGATGAATCGAGCATAGAAGGCTGTCATGCCCAAGAATCGAGAAAGCTGTTTGACATTCTTGGGCTCCGGGAAGTTATCAATGGGTTCGGTCCTATCTGGATGAATAGAAATGGAGCTGTTTGAAAATATGTGACCGAGGAACTGGATATGGTTTGAAGCTATAGTGATTTTCTCGGGGTTGACAATGAGTCCAGCCTTGTGCAGTCTTTGAAGGACGGTCCTGACTTTGGCCAAATGGTCATCAAAGGAACCGTTGCTGTAGACGCACAAGTCATCAAAGAAATTATAGATGTACTGGAATTTTATATCTCCAAAAATCTTGTCTATGAGAGATGTTAAGACCATACTTCCGGAAGCTAGTCCAAAAGGGAGATAATTAAACTCATACTGAGCCCAAGGAACAACAAATGAGGTATAGTGCTTTGATTCTTCGGCAAGGGGAATCTGGTTGTAGGCCGAGTTAAGGTCAAGAAGAGTGAACCAGCGGGCTTGTCCCAGGTGCTGAAAGGCTGATTCGATAGTTGGCATGGGGGTGGCATCTAGCTCAAGGATGGAATTGAGACTTCTATAATCTACAACCATGCGAGTCTTGCCACCCTTCTTGGGGACCAGAAAAGCTGCAGAGGCGTACTGCGAATTTGATGGCCTAATAACTCCCTTCCGAAGAAGTTCCTCGATGTGCTGTCTCATTTGAAGAAGTTTTGGGGGGGCATACTGATATGGTTTATTTCTGACAATTTTGTTGGAATTGACTCGGATATGGTATTGCACCACATTGGTTCTGCCCAAGGCCTTAGTGATAGTCTCTGGAAATTCCCTGACCAAAGCCTCGACCTTGGATCGCTGCTCGGGACTAAGATTTTGGCCCATACTGACAGGGGCTGACTCACTGTCGGTGTCTGAAGGTATCAAGGCAAAAACCTTTGGGGTGCCGTACGGAAAAGTGAGGGTGTGATCTGCCATATTGATGATGGCACGGGCCTTAGTGAGAAAATCAGAGCCTATAATAACTTCTACCGGTAAATTTTCTGAAACTTGGAAGGAAAAGTTCCATGAAAGATGCCCTATCTTGAAATGGATGGTTGCCTGAGACTGAAAAGCAAAGATGTCGCCGGAAGCGGAAATGGCTTTTTCATTGGTTGGGCCCACAGACTTTACGCAAGTGGTGTCCTTGCGAAGCCTGTTCAACACATTCAGGGAAATCAAACAGAAAGACGCGCCTGTGTCGACTAGGGCCTGAAGCTCAATACCACCAAAATTCGTGATTATGTGACAAAGGTCCATCTTGGGCACGGATGGGGCCTTACTGGAGACAGGGTGTTGTTTGGTTTTTGATTGGGTCAACCTTAGGGGTTCCGCGGCGGCTTGACATTGCGGAGGAGCGCGACCGCCTAACATCGCCCTCCGTTCCCGTTTGTTGGGTTGCCTCATTCATTTCGGTCGGAATTGATGGGACCTGACTGACGTTGCGCGCGATCACGCTGCTGCCCGGAATTCTGCGGGACATACGAACGGTACTGCCCCTCGCGAGTGTGCGACTGTTGCCCTCGGTAGGGTTGGTTGGAAAAGCGCGATTGCTGCCCGTGGTCGTGGCGTCCTTGATGAAAAGAATTGTTGTTTGGCCTGCCATAACCGCTGCGGTAGGCCTGACTGGTGTGACGATTCTGCGGATACGAACGTTCGTAGCCCCTGGAATTTTGTGAGGATGGTGCGGCAGGGGCCACAGCCGACTCTTGCGCCTGAGAGGTGGACTCAAGGTGCTCAACCACCTGCAGCCTAGGCGCGAGAGATAGCAGGTCCTGAACAGTGCGACAGGGGGGGCATCATGGCGAGCCGCGCCCTAGGCACAGAGTGAAGTCCGTTGACCAGGACCTCCAAAAGCTCCGAGTCGGTAGCGTTTGGGATTAACAACATTGCGTAGTCCTGGACCGAACCTACAAACTCTGGTAGGGGCTCGGAGGCTCCCTGACGCCTATAAATAAGACGCGTCACCATGGTATGTCGCAGCTGGGTCGGCACAAAAAATCCATCAAGTCAGTAGTCAGGTCGGCCAACCTTTGCCTGTTGGCGATGGCACGGGACCAGAAATCACCGAGTTGCCCGGTGGTGCGAGGCAGCGCTTCAACGAGGAGCGTGTGCTCATCGATTAAGGCCAGGCGCTGAATTTTCAATATCTTGACCAAAAATTTCAGCAGCTGTTCGCCATCAGCACCAGAAACAACCGGCAGGGCCTTCAACAGGTTTGCCACGACCTTTCTGGAGTCAGAGGATGTGCTCTTTGAACTCACAGCACTCGCCAACTGTTGACCTAAGGTTGAGGCAGCGACTCGAATAGCCTCCAGCCACTGAGGAGCGAAAGGCTGGGCCATCGGCCCAGTGGTGGGTGGCGGCTGAGGTTGAGTGACGGAATGCGCGGGAGGCGCGTGGGTGGCGGTCTCGGTAACCAAAATCGATGAGGGTCGGTCGTTCGACTCGGACCCGACGGACTCTTGTTTCGTTTCGGGGTTGTCCTTCTGTTTCGCCTGAATGGGAATTTCCGAATCGGAAGCGTGACCGGGTGGCAAGGGCTCAGTGCCACCATTGACTTGCAAAGTAGCCAAGTACTCGCTCAACAGGGCTCTGTTTTGAGCAAGAGTGCCCAACGGGGTGAGGCCCAGGGCTTGGCACTGCGCGACAGCGTCAGTCGCTGAGAGCGTGTAAACCCATGACGTTCCCGATGGGATTTCGTCAGGCGCGTACACCCTCGATGTCATGTCGCAGAGGGTGCGCAACGACAATAGGCCTAAAAAAAACCCAACTCACTCAAAATTTTCCCCTTGGGTTTCCGTTGATCAATGGCAGAAGAAAAAGAAAGAAAAAATTTTAAACAAGTTGCAAACAATAATCAATTTGCCCAACAATGCACAATAATTCACCGCACGAGAAAAAACAATGTCATTGAGCTGACGGGGGTCCGTGCAGACCCGGGGCGAGGGGGGAAAAACACCTAAAAACCCTAACTGCCAATTTTGTAAAAAAAATTCTAATTTTGTTGCCTTTTTTTTTTGTTTGACCCTGCTCTCTCCACCGCGAAATCAATTTTGTCATTTTGCCGAAGGAAAAAAAAAAATTCCTATTTCCCTTATGGTGGGTACCCCAAAAGACGTTAGGCAGCCGCAAACCCGGTTTCAAGGCTTTAACTCGTCGGAGAGAATGGACAAGAGCTTGCGATGGCCTAGAGAATTGTAATGAATGCCATCAATCCTGCGAGATCTACCGTAATACGCATGGAAAAATTCATGGTTGGCAAAATCCGCAGTTAAGCGTACAACCCGAACCATGTCAGATCTCAGAGTGAGCAAAAACCTATTCATCTTATCCAATCGATCCACTGCCCGAGCATCACTGCAAATGCGAGGAAATAGAGGCAAAGTTGTGAAAACAATCACTATGTCAGGATGTCTTCTGCGAATTAATTTGATCAAGGACAAAAATTGAGCCTTGAAATCGCAGGGTGCAGTTCCGCCCAAAAAATCGTTGGTTCCCACCATAAGCACTAACGGAATGCGGGCCTGAAGGACAGGGTTTGATTTCAAAAAGTCCTTGATTTCGCCTACCTTTGCGCCGGAAAAGCCCCATGCGCATGAGGATTGCACGGAAATATCAGCTCTGGTCTGACGACCAAGATACTCCGAGAACCTCTTGGCACATGAGTCGCCTAAAATTTGCACAGATATTGGCATCTACAAGAATGGGACCTTGGGGGGGTTTCCTACGGCCCATGGGAATTTATTTAGCATTAAAACTTAGCCTAATGGTGTTTAACCTAGGCCTACTTAAATGAAAAACCTCTAAAAAAGAGAAATTTATTCCTAACCCATTTAATTTTAATACCTGAAATTTGTTGCTGTTGACTAGCCTACAAGGTTGAAATGTTACTGAGAAAACAGCCAGGGATTTGCCAAAAGCCAGCAAAATTCAAAAGCAAAGTGCGGTTAGTCAAAGCAAGCCGGTATATCGGTGCGGAAAGCCGAATCACCGATACCCGAGTACTGCTCGACTATCGACCGGATCGATGAATCGACCAGCCGATAACACAGACCTAACCTAGATAAGACATCCAGGGATAGGCCACACAATACCCTACATTAAATGTTCAGTAATTAAATAACCAAGTACATAGGAAAAGGTAATTAATATAAACTATTAAGCAAACATCCTTAAGTATAATATAGCTTAAATACACAAGAAACACTTCTTACAAACTACACTGACTCTAACGCTCATACCAAAGACTTTGTAATTTTAAAATAAAGAAAATTGAAAATTAATTTAATTTAGTTTACTTGGGATTCAGCCAGCAGCATTCTGTGCCCGGGCACAGCGATCTGCCCCTTACCTATCACTGATCCCAACAAAATGCAAAAGAAAATCTGAATTAAAACTTGAAAACATTAATTGGCAAAAAATATTTAATTTTCCTTTACTGCACTTTTTAAAAAAAAATTCACTTCAACACTGCACAATTAAGACTCTGAAAAAGGCACTTTCTTCAAGCAGAGACAGCTGGCAGGCGGCAAAGGCTGGAAATCCCGAGCCGCAGGGGCTAGGCCTATTCTGTAACAAAGGCACAAAACAAAGGCAAAATCCTACACTGGCTGGCAAACCCTGGGTCCCTATTGCCTAACTGAACTTAAGGGAAAGAGCAGGGGATGATAACTCAGCAAGACAAACTTGAAAAGGTTTAAAGCTAACCGAGGCTATAAGAGCGCTCGGAAAATAAAAATAAAAGCCAAAATTTAAGCTAATTTCACAAAATTTCCAAAAAAACTACTGCAACAGGGTAGCCCAGAACCTTAGCCTTTCTTAGAAAAAATTTGAAAAGAATCGAAGCGAAAACTACTGCCCTAGCCTAAAAAAGGAAAAGTGAGGTTAGGCTAGCCTAGGCCTACCTCATGAAGCTGTAGTCCTAGCCTGTGCTTAGCTCAGAAGCTCTGCTACCATATGAAACGGGTAAAAATGTCGGTTACCTATGGATAATGGGTATTCGGAAAGCTGATTGTGGACCTATGGTGGTATTGAACTTAGTGAGTAGCTATTGGCAACGGAGTTGATGGACTCCTGGGGTCGAGCGAGAACATGAATGGGGCTGACTGCTCATTTCTAGGTTGTAGGTGATTAACCAAGGTGACTATGCAAATGGTTGAGGACTGAGGTTTAAGGCGTGAAATGAGATACCTGGGAAATTCGTGGCCTTTTGACTGAACCTAGGAAACGTATCTGAAGGATATAGGCCTACTGTGGGTACTACCCAGGGACGGATCGCAGCCAAGCACAGACCAGAACAAGCCATTTTGATGAGATGATTATAATCTACGTATACTAAATTAATTGGAAGGTGAATATCTAATAATGAACTGTAACTACAAATCCAAAACCCATCCTATGGCTGATGGCCCATGTCGTGAAACGACATGAGCGTTAAGGTTCCAGACTACCTCTACAGAACAAGTTACAGCCTTAATTGACTGGCTACATAATAATTGTACTTGAGATTAATTAATTAATTATCATTCCCCCGCTCATCCCTAGCCTACCGAAACCCCCAACTATGGAAAAATTACTTATCCGATCATGGCGTTCCAGCGATGTAGTCCCAACACTAGATGATGGCGAAAAGGGGGAGAGCGACCGTGCGTAGGGAATATCTTTCGCTCCGCGGACCGATTCGAGAAGGTTCTGGAAACAGGCTGTCGGACACCGCGGCTGTGGCCAGTGCCTCGGAAATCGTTACTATATGGAGTGCTGGCGGCACGAGCCGTCACAGCTTCCAACGGTCACTTTGATTTTCATGTACCTTTACGATTGCTTTTGGGATTCGCTGAAGATTACAAACGGGTAATAATAAATGTCAAACAAGAATTAGTATTACTCAGATCTTCAACTAATAAGGACTTGATACTTGCAGACCCTGCAACTACGGAAGATAAACTGGAATGGCAACTACAGTTGGATAAAGTTGTTTGGAGAGTACCTCATGTAAGATTGGCCGATGAACATAGAATCCTATTATTGAGAAAGTTAAAATCTGACCGTGATATTGTGATGCCATTCCGAAGTTGGGAATTTCATGAATACCCTACACTACCTCAGACAGAACGACAAACATGGACCGTCAAGACATCAACTTACTTGGAACGAGCAAGGTACATAATACTCGGTTTTCAAACTAAGCGAAAAGATGTTATCACTGCAAATGCTGGTCAATTTGATCACTGTAAAATAAAGAATTGTAAAGTTTTCCTAAACTCTCAATTCTTTCCCTATGACAATTTGAATGTCATGTTCAGCAAAAAACGTTTTTTCCATTTTATACGATATGTATGCAAGATTTCAATCGTCATATTATGGAAAGACTAATACACCACTATTATCACCTGACCAGTATTATTCCAAGGCTCCAATAATTGTAATCGATTGTTCAAAACAAAATGAATCGGTAAAATCATCAAGTGTGGATATAAAAATTGAAATGGAATTTGAAGAACCAGTAGCGGATGGAACTTCGGCATACTGTCTAATTCTACATGATAAAATAGTTACTTACACACCGCTGACCGGAATTGTGAAGAATGTACTTTAAGAAGAATTGTACAACGACTGCAAATTTTTGAGGTTAGAATTATCTGCTTCAATTTTTGAGGTTAGAATTTTATTTGTGAAAGACAAGTTGAAAACAAACAATTATGTAATTGTATAAATTTCAAGGATTTTACGAAAAATATAAAAGCGAGAAAATAATTAGTGGAAACTTCATTCTATCTTCAACCGTCGTATGGGAAACATCATTCGCAAGATGAATTCTACTAACGGAGAAGAAAATACACCTCTAATGGATGATAATAGTTCAGATATAGAAAAACAAGTTGAACGAGAAATGGACGAGTTCCTAAAGTTTAACAAACATAAGAAGAGAGAAGAAGAAGCTGAAAAAGAAGTAAAAAGGAAGAAGGTTGAAGTTAACATTACAACCAATATTTTAACACAAGTATTTCTTCGGATTATCTACCCAATTTCTTCATGCATGACAAAAAGTATATCAGTTGGAATTTTAAAATCAATGGATTATTCACCAATTGTTATTTTAAATCATGGAAACAAAATGGTTACTTTCAGTGAAACTACTTGGGAATCTCTCATGAAACATTTACATCTTTTGGAGTGCTATTTAAGTAACAACACATTTGGAAGAAGAACAAGATTAAGTTTATTGGAATCAAATATTGAAGTTGATATAGTAAAACATCGTGGAGGACAAATTGTTCGCTTCAGAGATTTAACTACACACAATGTTAAATTATATTTCACTAAAGAAGAATTTTACACTTTAAGTTGTACTACCGGTCCCGTCACCAGATATTTGAAACAACTAATATTTTCAAGTGCAATAATTAAAGACTATCTAATTGATACATTGGACAAACAACCTTTTGTTCCAATTTTATACGGTCCCGTGGATACTTCAATCTTTAATAGAATACCTCAAGAAGTTGAAATGTGGAGACAATTAAACAACTATCACACCAATTTTAATATCGATGAAGTGGCACAAGAAGTGAAAGAAGAAGAACAATCCTGTCTGTTATAAAAGTAGGCTCATTCAGTTTTTAAGTCAGTTGTTAATAAGACTTCATCATGAATAAACGGGTTTCGTTTTCTAATGCGCCACACATAATGGAAGTTAAAAGAGGTATAATTGAATTTCAAGCTTTCCGAGGAAATGATGGTAATTTTATTATTAAAGAATTAGTAATCTTGGACATGAACACATCAGTAGTTTATCATTATTTGTTCAAACCTCCAGTACCATTTAATAGACTAACAACTAAAGCGAAAGTTACAAACAAATGGTTGAACAAACATTTTCACAACTTAAGATGGGATGAAGGTTTTATTAATTATAACATGATGCCGCACATTATGAATCATTATTGCAAAGAGTTTAAAATTATCTACACAAGGGGATTGGAAAAAGCAAATTGGATACAATCATTTACAAGCAACAAAGTGATTAATGCAATAATTGATAAAGATTTCCAATGCTACTTTAACGAACTTTGTATTTCATCAAAAAGTTTTAAACATCGAAGGTCGCAGTGCGCTTTAAAGAATGCCTACCGCTTGAATAATTTCCTTCAACAAATTGGTGGGGGTAGTGTCGATTATAAAAGTGAGAGCGCTACCATGACGCAGCATGAGTATTACTCGAACCTCCGAAGAGACAACATCTCCGACGGACATTCTTATTAACAAGAAAATTAACAATAACATCAAGATGGCATCGCAGAACTTACTTCAAAATTTGGTCGATCAGTTCAACGCTCATTCTAAATCATCAAATCTACCTACGACGAAATGTTCTGAACTAAAAGAAGAAAAACATTACATCATTCATACGATCAAGAAAATGGAAACTTCAGTGGGTGATGCTATTAATTGCACATTGAGCGAGGCGCCGTATACAGTTGGTGACGAACCGAAGTTTCAAATCTTCCTACCTACACGTTTCGTACAACTTCTTCAAAATGAAGATCTTCGTGTAGTTCAACCCGGCGCACTCTATTTGGTTTCGCACGGACCAAGTGGAAACAACTCTACTGAACTTACAATTCATGTAACACCTACTATTGATTAGTTTGTACATAACATTGTAAATATTTGTTTGTAATTGTTTCTCAATAAATATGATATAAAACAAAAAAATAAAAAGCAACATATTGTAATGTCTTTGTACATTACAATATGTTGCTTTTTTAAAAATTCCACGGAATGACCTTGACCCAGTTTTGTGTGATGATAAAAGCGGAAATCTACTTGTGAAGTTCATCAGTCTACGACTACCTTTCGTACCGTACACATCTCGCTCACTCTATTGCTTAATATAAGAACTAAAAGATGTCTCTCAAAGTCAAGTGTGCATCTTACGATACCAATACCATTACAACTTTTGAACAACTCGAAGATTTAACCAACGAAATGCGAGTTTTACTTACTGGTGGTTATCACTTAACTGTTGATGTTAGTGCTACTAATACAAGGATGTTCACTAAAACAAAATATTGCGATGATGAAATATTTATTTCTACACAACCTACGACTTCTTCATCGCCTACTGGTCAACATAACATCAAGTTCCAAAAATATTACCAATGTTGAATAACTTTTGACAAACAAAACTACAACTAAAGAATCATGTGTTGAATGTGAGTTAATAAAAAGGATGTGATACTTGGATAAATAATCATTCGCTTCTCAGCTCTCACCACGACAAGACCTATTCAAGAAAATGTTGTACAGAATGATGATTCAACTTGATGGAAAAATCTATGGAAAAGATTACAACACTGTTGAACAAATGACTAAAGATATAGATGTATTAGCTAAAGAAGGATACCAAGCTAAAATAATTTTAAAATTTCCTGAAGTACATCCGCTATCAATAGAAGAACTAGTTGCTATAGCTAAAGCTGAGAAAGATAAAAATTCTGAAGAAAACAAAGAGAAACAAACTTCTTAAGGATGAACATTCCTTACATTAGTAAGGTATAATTTTTTTAAACTCCGTTTGGATGACCTTGAAATTACCCCCACCACTTTTCACAGTACATAAAACTCGCTATTCAACACTATACACTCTTATTCTTTCACTAGACTCCGCAGCGTCAACATGGAAGAGCAAAAATACAAGTACAAACCTCGTTACTGTTGTGAACAACAATGTACAGATTTAGGACCAATGATGGTGGATGGGTTAGCTTGTACTAAATGCGAATTCTTCGGATCTTGTTACTGCAAATGCAAAACAAAGCAACTACCGCCACCAGAATTGCGAACTTTCAAATTTTACAAATCAAGATATTTTCATACATGTTGTCCTCAAAGATGTTTCAAATTTCACCCTCTAGATCTTGCTCATTGTCAACGCACCAATTCTCATCAAGATGATTTTTGTACACATATGATAAAAAGATGTAAATACAGGTCAGATTGGTATTCCGATCCTGTAGAACCATCAAATGTGTAATTTCAGTTTTATACTCTTTTTTAAAACTTCAATTGGATGACCTTGAGATTTCCCCCACTACCGGTTGTAATTTTTATATAATATTATATTCAACTTTAAATCATTTCACTTCCAACACTCTAACTAACAACATGGAAGCAAAATTTATCAAGTTTGAACATTTAATAGCTGAGAGGGAGGAGATGGAAGAATTGTTTCAAAACTTACTTTCTATCATGGACAAATATCCTATGAGATGGTTCAGAATTGTGGTTCAATATTTAAATCCTGGTGAGTTATTTTCTTCATTGTCATCATCACAGAGTGAGGAAGACGAAACAACTAATTCAGTTAGAATAATTGAATTAAAAGATGATGAAGAAGAACTTAACGCTTTATTTAATCATAAGCTCAAGGTCGCCATTATATAAGCCCCCTCCCTATGCGCCGATCCTCATTCCATCACCGACTCTCCAACAATGAACAACTCTCCATTGGCCCGAATGAATTCTAGTTTTGAAGTAAACTCTAAAGAAGAGTTACAAGACATTTTTAATATTTTACAAGAACTTGTAGATAATTTTACAACCATCAAAATGAATTTAGAAATAACATACGATTGTCCTATTTGTGATAAGGTTGAAAGTTTGGACGAAGACAGTTTACTAAATCTAACTCCTGCACCATCTGACACTACTGATGGTAATAATGAAGAGCAACGTCTTTCCCCCACCACTTCTTTGTAATTCATCCTTCCCCCCACCACTTCTTTATTTAACTAACATTTCTCCCTTTCACTTCTCATTCCGTCTTCGACTTCTGAACTATCAACATCACTTGTTTTAAAATTTCAAACACTAACACAATCATGATGGATATGATGGATGAAGTTCCCTTCGTAACTAGAATGGAAGAGAATAAATTGAAATTGGAAATTAAACGATTGGAAATGGAACAGGAAAACCAACTCGAAATGTTACATTTGTTCAAGCTTTTCAAATACATCATCTGGGGACTCTGCATTTACCTTCTCATCGTCGTCGGTGTTTGCATTTACAACTCTGTAATTCATCACAAAAGTTCAACTTTTTTAAACTCTGCTGTTGCACATTAATTGTATGTTCACTAATAAAATTCAAAAGTTACTTCAACCTATCCTACTATCACCAACTAGTTCAACTTAGAACTATTTCTGGTGGTAGTTGGGTAGGCTTTTTTAAAACTTACTCTGGATGACCTTGACATACTTTCCAGATCCCATTTATAAATTTGAATTTCAGTTTTAAACTAACTTTTAGTTTTGTTCAACTATTAAGAGTTTTGTTAACACCGTCAAATTTCAGTTTTCAACTAACTTTTAATTTATGTGCACTTTTAGTTCAACCCTAGTTACTTTATTCGCAAATTCAGTTCAACCGACCGCCAACGCTATCGCCATCTCCACCCCAATATTTCAACATCTCTGCCCCCAACACCTGCCCGAACATCTGCCCGTAGGGGCAGCTGCCCGGACATCTGTTCGGTTTTAAAAATATAAAAGAAAGGTAAAGGAGTGGGGGTGGCGCATGCTCACCAATGCAAAACTAAGGTTTGAGGTTAGAATTATCCATGGCGGCCGCCATGTCTAGTTCAGTTTCACCACATAGAGTCGGCGACCGGTTATTGGTCTAAAGGAGTGGGGGAAGGGGTGGTGGGGGAAGGTTGCCATTTTATAAGCCCTCTCCCTAGGCGGCGCTTCTCATTCGATCGCCAACTTTCAAACGATAAACACCTCTCCCATGGCACGGATGAATTATCCCACTATCACCAACTAGTTTAACTTTGAACTATTTCTGGTGGTAGTTGGATAGGCTTTTTAAAAACTTACTCTGGATGACCTTGACATGTTTTCCAGATCCCAGTTATAAGTTTGAATTTCAATTTTGAACTAACTCTTAATTTTTCTTCAACTGTTAGAGTTTCGTCAACACCGACGAATTTCAATTTTAAACTAACTTTTAATTTATGCGCACTTTTAGTTCAACCCCACTTTATGCGCAAATTCACTTCACCCTAACGCCAACACTATCGCCATCTCCACCCCAACCTATATGGCATAACATATAACTACAGCATCTCATATATACCCTCTAACCCCCACCGGAAGCTATATGGCATGGCACCTGGCGCCAGCTGCCCCAGTCAACTGCTCACAAGCAGCTGCTCGGGCAGATGGCACGACTTCCGGTCTAGGTGTAACCAAACCCCACTACTTAATAATACTAATTTGGTTGCATTTTAAATAAACTTAATAATTTAATTTGTTTTTTTCATTTTCCTGTGTCATACTATTGACTGATTGTACGACAACGGGTCTGAATTTTACCTGTTCCCATTGGGGTGCAATAAAAATATTTTAGGGGGTACGACTGAGTGTCGTCGCCCGCCTCAAGCCGCGGCGACGACACTCAGTCGTACCCTGGCTAAATCCCCTCCCCCTCTCTCGGCTACTTGAATTTGGCCTGGAGGGGCCTGAGGTATAATTTTTTGTAGTGAGTGATAGATCAACACAACGGAATGTAATAATGTTAAAAGCAAAACAGAATTACTTCTAGGTTTAAATAATATAGTATGACCGTTTAAGGTTGGTTAATTACGAACTTTAAGTACCACTTCGTGTTTTCTCTTTTCGGACATTAAAACAGACTAGACTACTAAATGTAGGCTAAACAAATAATTAAATGGCAATTGATTTCTAAAATTACGTATTGCATTAAGTCCTACTTTTCTTCACTCATTTCGCCCAGTGTTATTATTATGAGATAACCTATTATTACACACCTCATAAAAATTTTTGTTTGCCTTAAGCATGTGCGGGTTACGGTACTGGTGCAGTGATCGGCCAACAAGAATGCTCTTGTTCCGATTGACAAAACTCATATGAAGTAAAAATTAGCACAATAATAGTCAAATGAATAATCCAGAATTAGTATAGTTTGACCTAAAAAAATCACGTTACAGATATTATAACAACAGTAAGATATCACTTATAAAATTTTTCATCCTTAATTGTGAAGAGAGGTAATACGTAATTTGCCTGCCATTTGTCACTATGGGTACTTCATGTACGCCACAGAATATCGCCCCACCGTGAATAGGTTTCAAACATGCATGTGTTATGAGAAGTCTATTCACGTTAGTGTATATAATCAAAGACGTAACCAATTTTTTTCAGTCGGTAATGAATTGAGAATAAAATTTAAATATAATTGTGCTTTACTTTAAATCAATATATTTTCCTTCGATGTCTTTGCACCCAAATAACATTATACAGTGTTCGGAACTCAGTGTGGTGATTCCTTGGATCGAAATTAACAAAATAGTTTATGGGAACACAAGTCCTAAAATGCTTTGTTAGGCTGCCAGCTGCCATTTTGTTTTTATATATAATAATTTATATTTCCGTAACCGGGTGGGTGTATTATGTTTATATTTGGCATGAACCTTTATCACACCGATGATCAGGCCGGTATTACACTATCGTAGTTCTATAAAATGTATCTATTATTAAAGATCTTTGATCAAAAAATATTACAGCGTAATGGGTCAAATATTGATAGTTCCCCTCTAATGATACCTATGTGTTTGATCAATATATACTGCTACAGAAAACATGTTTTATATTGATTTTACAAACAAAATACTAATTGTAACCATAAACTGTAAAATAATAAGAATAAAACAAACAGTTTGTTTTATTAATTTTATTATCATAGATATATGTCAAAGAATTATGATAGTGTATTACCGGCCTCATTTCTAAGAAAAATATTATTTTTTTATGATGAGTATTTTCAAAATGGCGGCCTTTTGAGTATTTAAACTAAAATATTCCAAACCGGTAAATTTTATGAAAAATGTACCAATAACAAAAAAATTACAATTTAAATCATTTAACCAATGATACTAAGTTTGTAAGGATTTGATTTCAAACAACGCAGTTATTGTGATTTTTCTACTAATATAACTAATTTGCATGAAATAGTCTCTATATACTTAATTATGTACTTTTGGTATCATTGGTTGGATAGTTTAATTTGTCAACATTTTTTGTTATTTGTACAATGTAATAAAATTTACTGATTTTTAGATATTTGAGTTTAACGTTTAATACTTAACGAAGCAGTAAGAGATTTGTTTCCATGAACTTTTTTTATAAGCATTTCATTCATTCATTTTTTTCATAAAATACAACATTACACATCTTACAACCACAACTTGGCTAGTTTCATTAGTTTCCTACGCGAGTAAAGTGCGTCATCAAGCTCTAGTTGTCAGTCCCTCGACGACTGAGTGTCGTCGCCCGCCTCAAGCCGCGGGGACGACACCATGTCTAGGCTTAAGATATACTTTTCATTGATACTGAGGACAAGCCCTTAAAAAAATGAGGACAAGGTATAAAAAAGGAGGACAAGTTGTGAGGAGCCCAACCGTAAGAACTTTCATAAAGATTGATATATGTGAACATACATCAATCTTCATGAACTTCTATTTTTGTTTGTGATTTGACCTTAAATTTTAAAAAATTATAAAAATTAAGGTTTAATTAAATGCAATATACCAATTTATGAATAATCACATGTATATTACAAAAGTTTTAAAATTAAAACATACATAATAGGCCTCTATACTCTGACATCTAAAAAAACTGTAGGCCTAATGCCTTAAAAATTATTATAGGCCTAGTGAAAAATAAGACAAACATGTTTTAGCGAATTTCCCATAGGGAATAAGCTATTACCGTAGGTCTCATGGTAAGAACTAAGCCCGGGACCATGTTACTTTTTCGTTTTGAGGTGCCCAGAGACGAAAAATAATAGTCATTAAAATTTTTATATATATATATATATATATATATATATATATATATATATGTATATATGTATGTATATATATATATATATATATATATATATATATATGTCCCAAGACACGATAACTCTCTTAAATATGGTCTGATCGACACCAAATTTGGTAGAGATGTGTAATCCTACGTTTATTCGGATGAGTTCGAAAACCAGACATATCGACCTAACGGAAGGGGTAGTTTTGGGGGGTCTTGTACCCCCAAAATGGGTTTTTTGCATTTTTCACATGTAAATTTTAAAAATTTTAAATTTTTATTTTCACAATTGGATTTAGCTCAAAAAAACACACAATTTAGTATTTTGAAGCTTTGCTCTATCTCCATTGGTTACCGAGATATTACAAAGTCTAAAGACAGTACATTGTCTTTTGGGGCTCCAATGTTAATCTTATGGAGGATAAGGATGTGTTAATATTTCACTTATTAATAATATTTTTGGATGAAACTTGGTATTTAGCTTCATTTGGTTGAGATTCATCCATTTAAGGTAAAAAATCTTGGTTTTTGTACTTATCATGGCAGCAAACCTGCATACTCTTTTCCCATGTTAATCATATGGAGAATAGGCAAACTCTTTTAATTATGGACAGATATTGATGAAACTTACTATATGGCTTTATATGGTCGAAATGAATTTTTTCTACGCTAAAAACCTTCTTTTAGTGTCCCCCATGGCAGCATACCTGCATACTCTTTCCCTATATTTATCTTAAGGAGAATAGACATTTATTTCCCTATTTATGAGCACGTGATGAAATTTTATTTACAAGGTCAAAATTAATATTACTAATTTGGAAATTCGCTGAGTACGCAGGTCTGCTGCGACGGGGGGTATTTTTTTACATTTACTTACATTGACTAATTATTTGAGCTTGGACCCTCAACTGCAAAGTTTTTATTTTCTTTTCCATCATCTTTGTTGTATTTTTTGCATTTTTCACTTGAAATACACTTATTAAAAAAAGCTCTGTTCCCTTTGATATGATCATAAAACTCTGTGCAAGTCATTTGGCAGTTGTATTTTGTAATAATTAATTGTTTTACTGTTTTCACCTCAAGTCTTCCTCTTTCTGGGCTCCAAATGTCATTCATCATGGAAAAAACTCTTTCAACTGGGGCTGAAGTTCCTTGGTAAACATAAGCAGAATTCAACCAATTTTAACATGTTTGGGAAGGGTGAGTTGCTTTTTTCTAGAGCATCAAAAACGGACTACCATTTCTGAACAGTAGTCAGTGATTCTTGTTTATTTTCCTTTCTTGCCAAACAGGTTTTAGTTTTTCAATTGCCAGGTTTACAGCAGTTTTTCATCGAAAAGCTCATCAAAATTTATAGTGTCCATGTTAAGCCTGTTTACTTCATTTAATGATTCTTCTAGTTGTGGCCACTGAAGTTTCTTTTAAAGTAATCCATGCAAACTTACTCACCCCATCAAAGCTAGTTTGCCATTGTTCTAAATAGGAGATTGCGGTGGCATACAAAGAAGTAACATGACTAAAAAAAGTGTCTTCATTTATCTGATTTTCTTTTTTCAACTTTAATAGTAACTGTTTCGCAGCAAAAGGTACAAAGCTTAGTGTCTGTCTTTCTCTTAGCTTAGACAATAAGTCTGAGAAAGCAATACTAGCTTCTGCAGCAGAAATGTGATCACTCTCTAAGACTAACACGGTTTTATGGAACAACTGCAAGGTTCCATGCAAAAACATTAAATATACTTCATTTTCCTCATTTTCAAAAAACGAGAGGAAGAAATGTTTGGACTTGCTGGTTTCTTCATATTCTAAAAAGTAACACTTCAGAGCATGAAATAATTTTAAAATGCGTTCCACAGAAGGTAGCATGCTTAAAAACCTAGTTCTGCTATGAGACAGGAGCTGTTTGTACTCTATTTCAACAAACTCACAGAACTCCTTAAAACTGGTCACTCGTGTTGTGTAAATATGAAAATGTTTATACAATTGTACAATAAGTACTTCAATGTCGATCGGCAACTCTTCACATGCTTTATTGACACAGTTGTTAACAATATAAGCAGAGCAGCCTACACCCAAAATTTGTTTTTCGAGGCCTGTTTGTAAATTTCGGGACAGGTTCTGTTGGCCTTTTCTCTGACAGCCTCCAAAGTTAGTGTTGGTGTTGTCTGCGCAGAAACAACCTTATTTTCTAATAAGTATTTTTTAATTACATTCATTAAGTATTCACTGAGCATTTCTGATTTTTCTCCCGAAAGCTCATCAAACTAGCAGTTTTACATGAACTCCTCCATTTTGAGTAAAGTACCTTACCACTATAGGTACTAACTTTTTTTCTTTCCTGCTAGAGGAATCTGTTGTTAATCTATATATTAATACGCAAGCATGTTTCATTTCCTCCTTTTTTCTCAGCTCGTGTACATCGTAGAAGAAATCCGAGCATACCGTTAGAAAGGTATATTCCTGTAGATGAGCAGAATCACATTCTAATTCACATCGGACTCCAGGGCTACGCCCCACAGGCTTTCAAAGTTGAAATGTTAATCTTATGGAGAAAAGAGAAATGAATGAATCATTAGACAGCTGCTGTAAAACCAACTGCTAGAAAATTAGGAAGAACAGATGTTTTAGTTCTAAAATGTTTTTAAGCTTCTTGGGTCCAGATCAACTGAAATTTTGATCGAATTTCGATCAGGAGGCGATCTCTAGTGTTAAATAATTGGCCTTAAAAGGAGCAATAACATTGCAAATAATTGCCTCGGTTTTAGTTCTTGCAGACGAAAACTTTTCATTAAATGTTTTTTTGATAAGCTGTGATGTACAGTCTGATGTTTTAAAAATAAGTTCATGTTTTGCTGTGTGAAACGCAAAGGCTGCTTCTTTGGCAGCTATATCTAGGTTACCTGTTGTTAGATTTTGTTCCTTAAAAAACTGTCCAAATTTGACGCTGTTGTAGCAGCAACAGCCTTTTTATGTTTCTCAGTCCCAATGTGGTCTTCAATATTCCCCCGTCCTCGGTGACTGATTGAAAACACAGCACCACATATATTACAAGATACTCTCTCACTGTCATTGAGAAATTGTTTCAAGAACTTAAATTCATCTTTAAGTTTATCATTAAAACACACTTTCTTTTGCCCATCCTGAAACATACACTCCTACACAATCGATCACCTTCAACACTAATCACAAAGTTAAAAACATACGTAACCTCAACTCAACAAACCAGCCGGCTTTTTGCGTCTTATCGTTGTCTTGTTCTTCTCACCGGTATGTCACTGCGCGTCAGGTTGACCAACCTGCTAACTTGCCGTAATATTGAAATCTTGTTTCAAATCACTATAATAAATCCCTTTCTGTAAAAAAATTAAAAATTACGGACTTTTTTTAAATCGCGGACATATTACAACAGCAAACATTTTCGCGGACGAGTATTAAAAAAGAGGACTGTCCGCGGTAATCGCGGACGTCTGGTAAGCCTAACCATGTCGTACCCCCGCAAAGCAGGTATGGTCCGGCCGCAGGTAAAATTTGCTCCAACGACCCGTTGTCGTTTTACCACTTTTGACTATGGATACTACGGATTACGTTGTGGCCTAAGGTACAATACGGGGTGCCCGAAAGTACAGTTGTGGTGGTCCAAGGTACACCAGTTAAAATTTTGTTTATAAATTACTTTAAAAATGGTAAATATTAAATTAAAATTCTTATATTAATTTCACAAGGTTCTAATAACATGTTTAACTTAATAAACGTAAAAACCAGTCCAAAAAATAACTGACTTTTTTATTTATAAACAACAGACCGAAACCGACTCAAGGTACACCAAGCTTTTCTCCCACTATGATTCATCTACTTGAGCTGTGTGTGCATGACCGCACGAGAGGGCCAATGGGAGGCTTTTATGTTGTACATCTTATTGTGTAAAATATGTCTAAAATTTACCTCCTCCCCTGCGGCCCGCTCAGCATTGGCAATGGGCAAATGGCGTACTGGATTTTGAGGCATACGTGGTTCAGCTGGGAACCTCTCTGGAACTGCTGCATCTTCATAACCGGCTTCATGGGGCTTCATTTCTTTGTCTTAGTGCCCTAGTCGTCAGTCCTAGACTGCAATGGGCCATGCTATGTAAGAATTGAGCATCATTGTAAGCCCCTGAGGTCAACTTTTCCTGGGCCAATTTTATCGCCTTGTCTTGTCGCTGGTAGGCCCTTGAAGTAGGCCGTACATGGCGTACATGGCCCTGGACATGTAAAAAGTCTTGATAGTTTGATATTTCAATTTTCCGTAAATGATCTGTGAACATTAATAAACATACCAATGAAATTTACTCATCGTAATGTACTTCAGCTTTTTAATTCACTTGATTATACGATGATTTTTATATTGAAATTGTTTACCAATATGAACCGAATTAGGCAAAACAATTTTTTTATTGTGCAAGGAGGGGAATGCCCCAGGTGCCATTATTGGCGAGATGAAGGGGGAAAGATTCATGCCCATCCTTGTACGTTAAGGGGGCCGTTCGGCAAAACGAAATGGGCTCGTCGAAATGTCGGTAATTCTGTAGGAAGATTGCCTGAGTTACCGACGCCCGAGCTAAGATATCGGGAGGCACAAAAAATGGAAAATTAGGAGCGGCCGTTGCGTCCCTGGTCTCCCCCTCCCCCAACCAACCCCGAAAGATTTCCATGAATGACATCGACCACACGCCAGCACAACAAAGCGGTCGGCGCAGACCCGGTTTTCGGGGTTGTAAAAATTATCTCGCATCACTGGCACTGTCTGTCTCGCACCGGGGGAGTCTCGACAGCCGTGCGGCGGGTAGTCCTATGAGGAATTCAACACGCGACTCTGAGTGACAGATTGCACGGTAATGTTTATTTTTGGAACTGTCAGAGTTTCCATAAAATCCATATACTGTTGCTAAACAAAAAACTACACTATCATAATAACTTTATTTAGAATAGGGCATTGTTCTTTATAATGTTTTATATAATTTCAAAACAAACTTTTATAGTTTTAATTTTATATATCAATTAAAAACAAACTGTTATATTTTAAATTTCAGAAGTCCAAATTGTCTGTAACCTAAAAATAAACAATTAAATTATTTCAATGTACGATTTTTTTAGATAACATAGACTACATTTAAATCGGTGAATTATTTATAAAGTAGTATTAAAATTATAAATAAAATACTTCTTACCAAGGATAAAACATAACAAGGCAAATTAAAAAATATTTATAATTTATTTACATACAAAATAAAAAAGCAAATTAATTATATAGCCTACAAAATTAATAAATAGTCATATACAAAAGTAACATATGCAAAATGAGACTAATTTACAAAATTGATTTCCATTTTCAATTCACTAATAAAATAGCAATTTAATGACGTAAAACACTAAATACAAATAAAAAAAACTCCCCTTTATAATTTTACATACAGAAACGTAAATAGAAACAAATTGTAACTTCTTGATTAGCATTGTAGGCGATGGTGCTGTTATTCAGTACAGTACTTGATTAAATTAAATTCAAGATTTGATGAGAACAGGATTTGATTGAAATCAACTAAAATAAGCTTCACTACAAAGTTGTTCAGACGGATAGACTACGCAAATGAAAAACTATACAATACGAAAATAATAAAATACATAAATACAGTGACGTAAATTCACATAGGCTAGACATTTTCAATTTGGAAGATGAATTTGATCTCTGATGGGAAGTCCACGTGCTACTCGCGGATTTACAAGATCAGGGAGCATGTGGTCCATGTAAAACTTCTGAAGTTTTGGAATTACGGTATTCCATTCCCTTTGGCGTCCAAACAACAAAAATACAATATTTCCTCCCGGTTATTTGTAGTTTGCCTTGTACTTGATACCAACATTTGTGAGTCTTGTTTAGTTTAATATACCCATCTTCTTCTAAAGTACAAAATTTGATTTTTTTGCATTCAACTGCTTCCTGAAGGGTCAAAGATGATGCGCAGACATTTTATTTCCATAAACCCGTCTTCCCCTATGAGACCGTCAGGACTTTAGGCTAAAAACGGATAAGTTTCGCCTATAAATAAGCCGTTGAGAGAAACACTTATTCCTAACGTTTCTTCCACATCTCCCACATGGTTGAAAAGGAGCCAGAGGTTCCTTTTCAATGCCATATCTAGTAGCCTTGTTTCAGGAAGTAGAGTATAAGAGCGTCTTTACTAGGGGTGCGACTTTTGTAGATGGTTTCCTTTTTATTACAGTGCCGAAGTTAGATGACGTGAGTCTCATTTTTCTTTCGGTCATGTAAAGCGTACTGCCACTTTGGTGTACTGTTTGTTTTTGGTCATTATCCAGTGGAGCAGCCTCTTGACCATAATGCTCGTCTGGTCCAGTATATGTAGCAACTTTTTTGTATTGCTTTTTTTCTCAATGAGAGTTTCCTTCTAGCTTTTCTTTTCCTTCTAGACTGTCTTTTTGCATACTTCTTGAGTATTTTTTTTTAATCCGGGACTATTGTTGACTATTTCTTAGTGAATTGGGGAGTGAAGTGAATAATCACTGTTATATGATGTCACTGCTGCTTCACATCGTGCAGCATACGAGCCTCGCAGTGAAAAATTGACCCTCTTCCCTCCAACGAATTTGGCTACCGCGGAGTTGTAGGATTCTGATAAATTGTTTGCCATACCTTCTAAAAGACTCGCAGTATTGTGAACAAGCCAGTTCACTGCCGATGATTGATGTAATAAAATCCACTATTTTGTGTCATATCAAGAAACGTTGCTAAAATCACGTGAAAAGTTTGTGCATAAAAAAATTTAAAAAATTAGTATACAGTACGAGGAAAAACAAACAAGAATGATCCAGTTTTTTTCGTTTTTTTTAAGAATGTCATCTTGTTCTTTATAGGTTATTATGTACTTTGAATACATATTAATTGTCTTTATATTTTACCATCACTTATAGCCAATCTATTAATTATTAACAATGCTATAAGGACACATAGCAAGGTCCTTATCAAAATATTATTTTTGCTATATTCTTAAACTCAATAGAGTGGAATTGTACAAAATAACTATTTACCTTTGATTGCTGAGCAGATTGAGGTCCGTTTCATGAAAGCCTCTCTCTGAACTTGTTAGTAATGTTAACGTATTGCATTTTGTATTTGATTTGAAGGAATCAACTTTCTGTGTAACGCTCTTAAAATTTTTCTGTGGACATTTATTACCAAGCCCTAGTAAAAACTGTCTTCTTTCGCTATAACAGACCCATTTTGAATAGAAAGGGTATTGAATAAAAATTAGAGAAAAAATGTCTAAAACACATTACTTTCCGAGAGCAGCTCATAAAAATTATTAATTCATATTTTCAAGATTACCGTACAATTTCTATCAGATTCTCAAACATACACGAGTTTACATGGGTGAATTTAGGTCTTAGTATCTGGAGGTGCGAGGTCACCAAGATATTTGCATTGAAAAATGGGGAAAATAAATCTTCTCTAATTCCTTTGGAAATTCGCTGAGTATGAGAGTCTGCTGAGACGGGTTTATTTAATTTATGTTTTCAATTGGCAAGCTGAACTTGCTCGCGGATGGGAAATACATTTGGTACTCGGAGATTCAAGCAAATGCTCAAATGCTCCATGTAAAATCTTGGAAGTTTTGAACGTATCGCTATCAATTCATGGTCATCTCTGACAGTTGTACATTCTGCAACTCCCTTCGGCGTGCAAACAACAATAATTTGTTTGCAATAATTTTCAATAATTTTCAATAACAATAATTTTCCCTGCCTATACCTGTAGTGGAATATAATAACTATGGGTCTTCTTTAGTATAATATTTTCATCTCCGTCAAAAGTGCAAAAATTAATTTTTTGATCCAACTGCTTCCTGAAAAGTCAAAGACGATGAGTTTAAGGGGCATTTATTCCCCATATTGTAAGAGACCATCAGGACTCGAGAGTAAAACATGATAGGTACAGTATTATGCTTTTAAATAAGAGATTGATGGAAACGTCAATTCCTGAAGCGCCTTCACATCTCTTCAATCCAGGGATTCCTTTTGAAATCTTCAACATTGTGGTCCGGTGCCTAGTTCCCGCGGAATGTCGAGTATAATGGTATTTTACACGAGGAGTGACTTTAGTTGAAGATTTCTTTTTAATCGTGGCACCGAAGTTAGATGACGTGAGTCTCTCTCGGTAATCAAAAGCGTATTGCCATTTTGTTGCACTGTTTTTATTTTCTGAATACCCTGGAATATATTTGTTACATTCTTTTTTGTAAACCCCTAAATCTTACTATAAACTACAATGAAAGGGGACAGCGCTTCGGCTTTGTGTTCTAAGTGGTGTTGGTAATAATATATATCATAGTTCTATAAAATAGACCTATTACCATATTTATGCGGATCAAAAATATTACAGTGTAATGGATCAAATATTATAATAGTAACCTATGAACTGCTACAGAACGCATTTTCTTATTGATTCTACAAACAAAATGAAAATACCAATTGTAATCATCAAAATGTAAAATAATAAAAACAACCAAACAGTTTGTTTTATTCTATTTATTACAATAATGGAAAAAATTCGTGTATAGTGTATTTTACAAACAGTTATTATTTTACTAACAGTTATAGTAATATTCTGTTTCTATCATAATTAATATTATAGATTTGCTGATAATAGAAATATTTTGCATTAGTACTATGATTACTATCATAGTACTATGATAGTGTAATACCGGCCTTAATCAAATGAAGAAATTACGAACTTTGAGGGCTTGCAAGGCCCTTCCTTTCAGATTGCTATTTACCAACAACAACTTCACGCCTAGCTATTAAATGCATCGGCCGCACGTAAGAAGTGAGAACGACTGGCCGGAGCGGCGGTGTGCCGTGCGTGGCCGGATGCCTTAGTGGCTAGGAGATCGACGACAGATCCGATGCGTGGGGAAGGTTGGGTTTGTTTATAACTTGAAAACTACTTTCGCTTGAAGAAATTTGTAAGATGGATAGTATAAAGGAAACAGAAAAATTAAACAGGACTGGTAGTAGTTTCTTTCACGTAGTTCGTTGCCGCTCCGCTAGGTTCACCCGAAACAGTGGCCTTTTTCCAGCGCGAGGGCAAAACATGCAATCGTATTTCCGTCTTTGGTTAGTGTTTACCGACTAAAATATTTTATTTTGCGATTTATTTGAAGTTAAAGAGTGGTTCTAGTGGAAGGCTACCTGCTTTTTCAATAATTTGTGATATTATTACGTATAAAGTATGTGTCAAAGTTAGTGAATGTCTCCATCAAATAAAAGTTATTATAAAATTTTTTTTTTCTTAGAAGAAAACAGGTAGCCTTCCACTAGAACCACTCTTTAACTACAATATAAAACAAACAGCTTAAGTCTACGATGAACAGTTAGTTAAAACCGAAGGCTGGAAATACTATTGCATGTTTTAAGGTAGATTTTCGGTGACGAACGGATCCCTTAATAACCAGCGTTTTATCTTACTAGCAATAAATAACCTGAAATTGTTATGATTATTTTTTACGAAATATAATTTTTTAAGTTTTAATGGTCACATAAATTATGAAAATCCCTACCATATTATATTAAAACTGATTTTTTTTTAAATTTTTTTTAGCAATGTGAACAATAATAGCCATTAACATTTAAAGTTATAATTAACAATAAGAGTTCTATTCTTGGCTTTGCAATATACCTATTTTTGCATTGTTTATATTTATTCCATTCCAGTTGTCTTGCTAATTCGTATTTGGTTTTTTCACCGTCACTAACTCACTATTCATAAGGTTTTTTTCTCTGTCTCTTTTTCCCCTATAGGGAATACGCCATTACGGTAGCCATGGTAAGAACTAAGCACGGGACACTGTTACTTTTTCATTTTGAGAATTATATTGACACAGTCCATGCAATGTTAAATATTATCAAGGGAATAAGAAAGTTATTATTTTTATTCTTGAGAAAATGTTTAATTTCTGTTGATGAAGTTAGTATGGACCTTAATTTTAACCACCAAGAAATAGTAAAAAGAAAAATTAAAAATAACACAACTAGTTTTGAAATTATCGGTGCCATTAAAAATTTAAATAGAGAAATTGAAGTTAAAGAGTACCATTATTGATTATTTAAAATTATAATTGATTGAAAAATAAAACTCTACATACCTTTATTTGTGGTTCCACCTGCTAGACATCAGAACTTCTAAAAGATGTGAACACAACAAACTGAACTGACCTGTGTCACTAACTCCGCACTAACAACACGCACGCACCCGCGTCCCCACACAACACTCGAGGTTAACTTGCGTACACCGCGACCGCTCGACTTCTCCAACTGTATTCGAACTCAAACCTAACTCAGGATGAGGGCATTTTGGTTGGGCTACTGAGTAAAATATGGTCCTGAAGGGGGATAGGGTAAACCAATCAAAACCAGAGGAAAAAGATTAATAAACTTCCTTCTTTCCCACCGAACCGTTTCCAAAAGTTTTCAATAAATTGTCATCTAGAAGACGGAAGGAAAGTGCTACTTATTACATGGCACTACTAATAATATTACCATTGACTATGTACACTAACGTGAATAGACCTCTCATCCAATGCATTTAGTTTGAGGCAAAAATTGGAAGTTCCGTGACGCCGCACCAGAGTCGCTGCCATCGATGTTGTTATTATTCAGCTGAATTTACAGTGCTGCCAAAACCTTTTACCAAAACATAAACATAACTTTCAGTTATAAAATGTTTCATCCTTAGTTGAGAAGAGTGGTAATACTGATTTATCTATCATATGTTACGTGTACTTCGATAGACGCCGCACGAGATCGCACCACCGTCAATATGCTTCACACACGCCTATGCTATGAGAAGTCTACTCACGTAGTGTACAAAGTCAATGGTTTTACCATCATTGTACCCACCATGGGTCACACACAAACACGCACCTTGTACCTTGGACCGGCCCAAGTTACAATACATAATTTTTTACATTTTTTTTCAAATTTTAGATGGATATAAATCAATGTACTTGTATTGAAATAATACTAATTTGGTTGTATTTTAAATAAACTTATATTATTTTTTTTTTTTCAATTTATCCACCTTCCTGTGACATACTATTGACTATGGATACTACGTATTACGTTGTGGCCTAAGGTACAATACGAGGTGGGGCCGAAAGTACAGTTATGGTGGTCCAAATTACACCTATTAAAATTTTTTTATAAATAACTTTAAAAATGGTACATATTAAGATAAAATTCTTAAATTGATTTCACAGGTTCTAATAACATGTTCAATTTAATAAACGTGAAAACCAGTAAAAAATATAACTGATTTTTTTAGTTATAAGCAAGAGAACTAAACCGACTCAAGGTACACCAAGCTTTTCCCCTACTATGATTCACCTACTTGAGCTGTGTGTGCATGACCGCATGAGAGGGCCAATGGGAGGCTTGTATGATGTACAGCGTATTGTGTAAAATATGTCTAAAATTTACCTCCTCCCCTGCGGCCCGCTCAGCATTGGCAATGGGCAAATGGCGTACTGGATTTTGGGGCATACGTGGTTCAGCCGGGAACCTCTCTGGAACTGCTGCATCTGGGGCTTCATTTCCTTGTCTTAGTGCCCTAGTTGTCAGTCCAAGACTGCAATGGGCCATTCTGTGTAAGAACTGAACTACATTACTGCCTAATCTTGTCGCTGGTAGGCCCTTGAAGTAGGCCGTACATGGCGGACATGGCCCTGGACACGTACCAAGTCTTGATAGTTTGATATTTCAATTTTCCGTAAATGATCTGCGAACAGTGATAAACATACCAATGAAATTTACTCATTATTCATCGTAATGTAATTCAGTTTTTAAATCCACTTGATTATACTATGCTTTTTATATTTAAATTGTTTACCAATATGAACCGAATTAGGCAAAACAATTTTCAAGGAGGGGAATGCCCCAAGGTGTCATTATTGGTTAGAGGAAGGGGGAAAGATTCATGCCCATCCTTGTATGGTAATAACCATCGTTTTATTATCTTACTAGCAAACAGCCTGTCAAAAATAACGTGAAATTGTTATGATTATTTTTTACGAAATGTGACTTTTTAGTTTTAATGGTCCCATGATTTATGATAATCCCTGCCATATAATATTAAAACTATTTTTTTTTTAAT
>JAQYXR010001641.1:0-28540 GCA_030545055.2 Neoaliturus tenellus | reverse complement strand
TTACTTTGATATTTTTATTTAATATTATGTATCATAATATGGATGAATTTCTGTTTATATTATGAGCTCAACAGTTTCTTTCTATAGTAGTAGCTTTTTTCCAATTTCAATCGAATTTTAGTTTAAAAAAATTGGAAAAAACATTAAATTCTTAACATTTTTTTCGTGTAAAGTGCTTGTAAATTACTTAATTCTGGCAAATGCACCGCAAAATTGATATATGTTTTGCCAGTATTATATTTTATTTTAGACGTTCTACAAGTTCGGTCCTATGCAATTTCGCCGTACCTCACCCCCTTCGCCCATAAAGAGATGCGTACTTTTAAAATATGAAATTCTTTCGCAAAAATGCGCTATTTAAAGAAATTTTTTAATCTAATGGCACAGAAATGCCTGAAATTTAGTACATATTCTAACCTCGACTAGGTCTTACTATGGTAGCAGCCATTGATCAATTTCAATCCAAGTTTAGTCCAAAAGAATTGTAGAAACACGGAATATCTAACCTTTTTATGAGTAGTTTTTGTAATAGATCACACCTGGTAAACATTACTGGTATATCGATATATGTTTGGAAAGTATTATATTTTATTTTGGACAATCTACAAGATCGGTTGTATGCAATTATACCGTATCTCATCCCCTTCACCATTAAAAATGTTCGTACTTTCACGATATCGAATGTCTCTCACAAAAATTAATTGCTTTATTTCAATATTTTTCATTTACTGTTATGGTACATCGATAAAACAATTTTAATATATATTACGACCATATCTACGTCTTACTATAGGAGAAGCAATTGGCCAATTTGAATCTATATCTTTTTTCAGTATTATATTCTTTAAGAATGCTCTTTAAGCTCGGCCCTTTGAGATTTTGTAGCATTTCATCCCCTTAACCCCAAAAAGAGGCGTACTTTCAAAATTCAATATTCTTACACAACAATTGAGTTATTTTAATATTTTAATTTACTGTTATGACACTTAAGATGCCGGAAATTTAGCAACATACACACACCCTGAGCACTTTATATAAAATATAAAACAAAAGTGTCAATTTAAACTTTAAATATCGAGAGAATATCATAACAACTATTGACTTCCTAAACTTTTAAATTAAGTCACCGAAGACAAGGATAGCGTGGGGTGGAGACCCCAACTAGCCTGTTCAGTACTTAAGACTTCGAGCAATTCAGAAATTCGGGGCAACCCAATAAGGGGGCATGGGGGCGGAGCCCCCATCGAGCCGTAGGCGAGTCAATTATATATACAGCCCCATGTGTAACTGACTGACTCACTGATTCATCTATACGAATTCTAGACTACTTCCGGGTAAGCTGGAAACTTGATTTTTGGTATGTGGGTGGCTATTAAACTGATACCCCCGGGAAAAGTCTGAAAACCGACAATTTTTCATTTCAACCCCCCCAAAAAAATAACGAAGTGTGGAAACCGGTAACCCCGAAATGTAAGGTTTTACTATATTCACTGTAACTTTTGAACGAGAGGTCCTAACTCAAATCTGAGGGAAAATCGTTAGTTGGGAATCAAACGCTCTACAAGATTGGTCCTGTGAAATTTTGCCGTATCTCACCCCCTTCACCCTTAAAAATGGGCGTACTTTCAAAATTTCAAAACTTTTCGCAAAAATTGCGCTATTTTCATATATTTATTTACTATTATATCACACATATACATGCATTTCTATTTACATTATGGCCGTAACAGGTTCTTTTTATAGTACTAGATATTTGCCAATTTCAATCGACGTTAAGTCCAAAAAAATTGTAAAACTCAAAATTTTAATATATTTTATTGTAAAGTGTTTTTATTTCACTTTAACCTGGTAAATATACGATATATCGATATATATTTTGCCATTAATGTATTCTATTATAGACCCTCTACAACTTTGGTCCTGTGACATTTTGG
The DNA here is from genome assembly GCA_030545055.2 of Neoaliturus tenellus. NCBI lineage: Eukaryota > Metazoa > Arthropoda > Insecta > Hemiptera > Cicadellidae > Neoaliturus > Neoaliturus tenellus. Next base: position 26,606 of record JAQYXR010001641.1, on the reverse strand, counting down.
CGTATCTCACCCCCTTCACCCTTAAAAAGGGGCGTAATTTCAAAATTTATAAATTCTTCCACAAACAATTCGCTATTATATTTTATTTACTATTATGGCACACAGAAGCCTGAAACCTCGTACATACTATAGACTCAACCCGGTCACACTATGGTGCTAGCAATTGGTCTAATAAAAACGAAATTTATAAAAAAAAATTAAAATATTAAATTCTGATAACATTTTTACGTATAGTTTTTGTGATTCAGTTTAAAATAATTTAAGTAATGCTATATCGATATATGTTTTTACACGATTATATTTCATTTTAAAATTTGTCCGTGTCCCACCCTCTTCACCCTAAAAAATGGCGAACTTTGAAAATTCCAAAATTCTTTAAAAATAAAATGTTTGTATTTAAATATTTTTATTTAGTGTATTGCACATACATTCCAGAAATTTTATGCATATTATAAACTCAGTTAGGGCTTTCTTCAGTACCAGCCAAGAATAGGTATAAACTTTGTTACCAACTTTAGTTATCAAAAGAATGTCGGTAACGCAGTACGGCTTTTAAACCACAGCGGCAAAAGTTTTTTTATCGCGTAAAATATATATAATTTCTTAAACCATGTTCTTTTACCAAATAAATATACACATTAATCCAATCAACAAAATAATAATCCTGTTTACAAATGATTATATTTAAAATAATACAGCACTTGCAAATAAACAATTTAGGTTCTCGTCTCTATTATAACAAACTGGTTCTCTCATATAACTGAGTTGCCTCACCAAGGTACCTTCTATGGTTGTTTAGTTATTCGCAGCAATTCGGTTAGATGGATTCTTCATCATTCCAGCTTGATAGTATGAACATGTCATTCGCATGTGTCGCCCAGGGATCTTTTCATCAGGGGGACGAGCGGAGGTTTCCAACTAGCAGGAACACTCAATGTACTGCGATCTCTGCTTGTGCCCTTGCTTGGAAGACCCTTGGGTTGGAATTCTCTACAGCGGGCATCGATACGATTCTCATAGCTGGTGATCTTGTTTACAGGACATTAAGAGATGAGAATCGTATTGGTGACGGGCTCTACTTGGCAACCGACGAACTTCCCCAGGGATTCTCTGTTCGGGGACAGTCCGTCGACGTTGTAGAGAACACAGTTGTGCACGACGCCCTCTACCCAGTGACAGTTGATGATTTAGGGGTCGCCGTTATGTCTCTGGCCAATGTGTTGGAAGGCTTAATGGCCGAGGACAGCAGAGAAATGGGGTTCCTGTTCACTGGACAAACAGTTACAGTTGCGTTTTGGCGTTCCGACTCCCAGCTGTACCTGTTTGATCCTCATCCAGTGAATGAGAGCCGTCAATATGACATCGCGAATGACAACAACAACCTGGCACGGCTGTTTCAATGCTTCAGTTTCCATCGCTAGCCTCGTTGTTGTTGTCAAACGCGGCTCTTGATGGTATTGCGAGGCAATATTCCATTACTCGGCTCATCCTTAGACAACACATTGAGTGGATTCAACCGGTTACAAGGGCTTTGGATACATTTTCACCTGTTATGAATACACCACCAAGGTCAAGTAAGCGAAAGAACTTTTTAGACTCTAAATTAAATGTAAGCCCAAGAGTGATTTTATCTCCTCTAAAAAGTATAATGAAACGCAAAGCCATTGGAAGGCCAAAAAAGGTTAAACGTGGACGCCCAAAAGTCTTAACTACCACAAGGGAAGAGCAAGTGAGAGAGGCACAAAGGCGTTACAAGCAACGGAACCGTAAAATCAACCTTGACGCTGTTCGCCGGTACGTTGCAGAACATCCTGAGGTCCACAGGGATGCTGTTAAACCTTACAGCCAACGGCATCCTGAGGTCAACAGAGATGCTGTTCAGCGTTATAGCCAACAGCATCCTGAGGTCCACAGAGATGCTGCTCAGCGTTACAGCCAACAGCATCCTGAGGTCCACAGGGCTGCTGTGCAACGCTACGAGGACTCGCACGATGGGGCATAAAACCAAAGACAAACATTGTTTCGCCTTAGAAACCCAAAATTCAATGAGCTCCGTCACTTACCTGCCTCACTAGCTCGATGTATCCTCACTAACGGCCCTATGGCGCATTGGAGCGGCGATCTATTAAATCATATAACCGCTTATAAATTGAAAAAGATCAGTCTTTGGAGTGACGATGTATTTGTCTGTCCTCACTGCCAAGCACTTCTGTTTGAGGAAGAAGAGGATCGGAAAAAATGGTGTTGCGGCGAGGGTTCATACAATGTATTGCGATTACCACCTCTAAACGCACCATTTTACTCCAACCGATTCTTTCTTGACAGAGCGCGCGCCTACAACGACCTGTTTGCTTTCTGCGCCCTCGAAATTTCTGGTGGATACCGGCATCCTAAAGGTCTTTCGTTCTTTAAAATTGAAGGTAGAATGTACCACCAGGTGTACAGTTTGGACGCTCCCGGCCAAAAGTTCAAAACTGATGAAGGTGTTGTCCAACTTGTAAACCGGTGCCGCCTCTATATTGACGACGGCGAAGAGCGCCGGAACATTGCCTTGGGTAGGTCGCTTGACTCCAGCATCATCGACTCCATTACTGAATACTTATACGCCTTAAATCCTTACATTAATGAATTTAGGCGATTGAGCAATGAGGAATCGGTGAATGCTCGTTTGGAATTCCAAGTGACAAGTCGAGCTACTCATGGCCCTGTTCTTGGCGACAGGGAGACTGGCGTTGAAGTGCACGCCGTGCTTAGCACTGACGAGGCGGACATACAACCAAGGAGGCTTACTATTTGGAAAGTAGGTTCTGAAAGGCCTTCCACAATCGACCTATTTAGTCCTCTCATGGAACCCTTCCAGTACCCACTGCTCTATCCGCAAGGTACTTTGGGCTGGCACATCGGAATGTTGGATAACAAAGGGAAAAAACTTTCGCAGTACAATTATTCGCGTTGCCTTCTGTTATCCAACCCTCGTTTCTCACACCTCGGCCGTCTTTCGCAAACTTGGCAGGTTGAGATGTTTGCGAGATTTGAAGAGGAACGACTCCGATTTATTAAATTCTGTCAAACTAAATCGTCAGCTCGAAATGCAATGCGGATAGGACAACTGGACGAACTGGTCGAGGCACAACATGGAGGTCTGGCAGGAAGGCAGGTCATGGATGACATCGGCCGTGACGAAACCATCCAGGGTGAAGGTGGGGCGCAGCCTGGAAAGATTTACCTCCCAAGTACGTTTACCGGTGGGCCTAGGTATATGAAAATTCACTATGAGAATTCAATGGCTCTCGTCTCGCGCCTGGGCTCACCGACGTATTTTCTTACGTTTACGTACAGCGCGACTTGGGAGGAAAATAAGAAAGCCTGTCCCCACGGAACTGGGCGCAGTGACCCTAGCACGGCTTGCAGAATTTTCCAGATCAAACTGCTTGAACTTCTCCGAGATCTGCGCAGCGGAGCGATGTTCGGGCGCACGAGCTATATCGTCTACGTCATCGAGATGCAAATGAGGGGGCTTCCTCACGCTCATATTGTTTTCAAGATTGACGGAGACGGTCCAGTTCAAGCGCACGAAATCGACACCGTGATTCGCGCAGACATCCCCTCGGAGGAGGAAGCCGGTGGAAGGCTCAGGAAGTTGGTGCTGCAACACATGATTCATGGCCCTTGCGGTACTGACTATCGCACCGACTTCCCGTGCTGGGATTCTGCAAAGGGTCACTGCACCAAGTTCTTCCCCAAACCTTGCTGCCAGACCACTTTCGTTGATGACAGAGGTTTCGTCCAGTACAGACGGGACTATAGAAATACTGGTGCCATAACATCTCGCGGAAGGTCTGTTACGGTCCACGACGGATGGGTGGTCCCGTACAATGCGGCGTTGTTACTAAAATACGAGGCCCACATTAATCTGGAGCTTGCTTCTACTCGTCGCGTCATCAAGTACCTGTTCAAGTACATGATGAAAGGTGGTTCCCTTCAAAACGTCGCCATCGCTCCTTTAGGACAACAGGAGGATGAGGTAGAACACTACGTGACGAAGCGAATGGTCGGTGCAAGCGACGCCTGTTGGCGTCTCTTGGACTTTCCAATCTCCAAGTCAGAACCCACTGTCGAGTGTCTACCCGTTCATCTTGAAGGGAAGCAACACGTCTGTTTTCGACCGGACGACTTGGTGGACGCGATCAGTAGAGCGAGCTCTAAGTTGATTTTGTACTTCAACAGACCTCCCGGCGAGATGTTTGACTCAATTACGTACCAGTCTTTCTATGAGAACTTTATTATACACGCCAAACGTCCAGCCATTCAACCAGTGTACGACCACCCTGACGGAAAGCACTTCGTCACGGCTCGCCAGCGCGGAGAGAAGGTGTGTAGGTTGTTTTGGATCCCGCCGAATCGCGGGGAGGTCTACTACCTTCGGATGCTCTTGATGTCGACGCCTTGCCGAGGCTATAATGACCTCCTTTCACGCGGCGGACCGGAATGCCGCACATTCCAGGAAGTCTGCCGGCGTCTCGGCCTGGTGGAAGACGAACAAGAGTACCGCGAAGCGCTGCGCGAAGCCTCTGGTTTCATGGTTGGTCGGAGGCTCCGTTCCTTCTTCGTGCTTCTCTGCAACATGGGGGCTCCTGCAGCTATTCTGTGGGAGGCCTTCAAGAACTCCCTTTGCGAGGACCACTTAGACAGGAACCCAGCTGACCCTGAATTGGCCTTCAAACTGGCATTGATCGAGATTGATCGTGGTTTGCGTCGACAGGGATTATGTTTGATCGATTGCGGACTCCCGGATGTGAGGGATGACACGACGGAATTGGGAAGGGAGCTGTTGGAATTCGGAGAGAACCAACAGCGGGCGATTGTCGAAAAATGGGAGCCGCGACTCTCAGAAGACCAGAGCCGTGTTCTTCAATACGTACGTTCCCTTCTTCACAGACAAGGCGCCCGCCAATCCTCAAGGGCCATCTTCCTAGACGGTCCTGGAGGTTATGGTAAGACCTCCCTTCTCCGTGCCATACTCGCTTATGTGCGAAGCTGTCGTCACGTCGCTCTTGCCGTCGCCAGTTCGGGTATCGCCGCCAGCAACATGCCGGGTGGTTCAACCGCACATAGCATGTTCCGGCTTCCGCTCGACCTCGGTGACGGCACAGGCGTTTGGAACATCTCCAATAGTTCCCAGCGCGCAGAACTGATCAGAGCCTCACAGCTCATCGTCTTCGACGAGGCCCCGATGGCGCATCGTTACATTTTCGAGATCCTCGACCGATCTCTTCGGGATCTCATGAACTGTGACGAGCCATTCGGGGGAAAGATCTTTCTGTGCTCAGGGGATTTCCGTCAGATCGCGCCCGTTGTTGCGAAAGCACGTACGCCAGCCGACGTAGTGTGCGTTTCTCTTCGGGCTTCGCGTCTGTGGAGATCGTTTCGAGTTTTTACACTGACGACACCGCACAGGACGAGCAGTTCCGGCGAATACTCGGACTTCCTCCTTCGTGTAGGAAACGGAACTGTTCCGTCTAAAACTTTCGGTGAGGGCAGACTGTGCGATAACCTTATCCCCTTGACAGGGGTGAGGTTTCTCACGTGTCTGGATGCCCTAATTGAAAACATATTCCCTCTCGACGTAGTCTGCGATCCCGATCAGTGTTCTCGTCGTGCGATCATCTCAACTCTGAATGCAAACGTCACCGAGATAAACAATATCGTTTTGAATTCGGTCGAAGGTCGCCTTCATGAGTTGCGAAGCGCCGACATTGTAGACAAGGAGAACGATGACGAGCTCGGCGTCGAAGTCCCTCTGCTGAACCAGGCCACAGGCAAGGGTGTCCCTGATCACGTCCTGCGTCTTAAGGTCGGATCAGTGTGTCTCATCATGAGGAACTTGAATATCGCCGACGGATTGGTTAACGGCACTAAAGTAATCGTGACGGCAATCTCAAACCGTCTGATTACTGTTAGACGCCCCCACGACACGGTACCTATCGGCATTCCCCGGATCGTCTTTAGATTTCCGTTAGTGGAAGGCTCGCCGTTATACGTCCGTCGACGTCAGTTCCCTCTGATGCTGGCATACTCAATGACCGGCCATAAGAGTCAAGGTCAGACTATCGACCGTGTCGGAGTCGACCTTCGCAGTGACTGTTTCACACACGGCCAATTGTACGTCCTGCTCAGTAGGGTTCGCAGCCCTGACGACATCGTTGTTCTTGTCCACCCTGATAGGGTATCGGAAGGAGTCGCCTACACGAAGAACATCGTGTTTGACGAACTTCTTCGTTAGTCCCAGATTTGACTAAGCAGTAGGCTAGGGGGTCTGCTTTATCAAAACTTCCCCGGCGGATTTTGACTACGGCAGTACGATAAGGGGCCTGCCTCATCAAAAGTCCCTGCTGTTTTTATTTTTGTTTTGAATTGTGTGTTTGATTTGTTTTTGGGTATGCAGCAGAGACAAGTGGAACTGCTTAACATACTACCCGGTGTGTTTTTAGATTTAAGATTTGAACTTATTTCGCAGAGGCGAGGGTAACTGCGTATCAACCTGCCCGGTGTGTTTTAGATTAAGGATTTGTAAATATTGTACATATGGTCTCTGGTTTCCCGGCCTCCCCGTGGCGAGACTGGATACGCCGAACTAATAATAGGTTCTGGCTAACTGACAGGGAAACAAATTAACTATACAAAATGCAGTTTTATTTTTTTATTTTACTTATACCAACTACTACAATTAAACTACTTCAACTACTACTTAAACTAAACTTTAACCAACTATACCTTAACTATCATCCACAACCTTACTACTTTAACTAACACGCTTTAATTAAACTATAATTTACTTTAACTATGTTAACTACTACTTTAACCAACTGTACTTAAACTAAACTACAATTACTACTTAAACCTACTTACCACCCACTATTCCTCGTTCCTTACTCCATTATTACTCAAACTTGATTTATTTATTCATCGTTTCTACGTATATTTCAATTTTCCTCTAAACTACTAACAACATTTTTCTATGGGCATCGATTCTATTTATCAACTGGGGATGGTTCATGAGTGAATTACATCTAAGGATGTTACTAGAATTCGTGACTTAATATTATAAGGTATAACAATACGATTACTAATAATTCGGCGGAACCGGCCTGGGGGCATGGGGGCGGAGCCCCCATCGAGCCGTAGGCGAGTCCTATATATATACAGCCCCATGTGGAACTCACTCACTCACTCACTGACTCATCTATACAAATTCTAGACAACTACCGGGTGAGCTGGAAACTTGATTTTTGGCATGCGGGTGGCTTAATATCTGATACCCCCGGGAAAAGTCTGAAATCCGACAATGTTTTATTCCAACCCCCCCAAAGAAATAACGAAGGGTGGAAACCGGTAACCCAAAAATGTAAGGCTTTACTATTTTCGCTGTAACTTTTGAACGAGAGGTCCTATCTTGAATCTGAGGGAAAATCGTTAGTGGGGAATCAAACGCTCTACAAGTTAGGTCCTATGACATTTTACCGTATCTCATCCCCTTCACCCTTAAAAAGGGGCGTACTTTCAAAATTTCAAAATTCGTCAACAAAAATTGGAATATTTTAATATTTTCGTTTAGTATTATGGCACATCGATGAGTGAAATTTTGTACATATTATGCACTAATATAGGTCTAACTATAGTAACATTCATTGATCAATTTCAACCTAAGTTTAGTCCAAAAAAAAATCGTAAACAAACGAAAACCTTAACATTTTTTCATGTATAGTGTTTATAATTTACTTTTACCTGGTAAAAATACTTCTATATCGATACATGTTTTAGCAATATTGTATTCTATTTTAGATGCTCGACTAGATTGGTCCTATGACATTTTACCGTATTTCATCCCCTTCACCCTTAAAAAGCGGCGTATTTCCAAAATTTCAAAACTCGTCAAAATATTGCACTATTTTAATATTTTTAATTTACTATTATATGGCACATCGATGAGTGAAATTTTGTACATATTATGCCCTAATATAGGTCTAACTATGTTAGCATTCATTAGCCAATTTCAACCTAAGTTTAGTCCAAAAATCGTAAAACTCGAAATCCTTAACATTTTTTATTTATACTGTTTGTAATTAATTTACTTTTACCTGTTAAATATACTCCTATATCGATTTATGTTTTTCCAGTATTGTATTCTATTTTAGATACTCTACAAGTTTGGTCCAGTGACACTTTACCGTATCTCATCCCCTTCACCTTTAAAAAGCGGCGTATTTCCAAAATTTCAAAACTCGTAAACAAATTTGAACTATTTTAATATTTTTCATTTACTATTATGGTACATTGATGAGTGAAATTTTGCACATGTTATGCCCTAATATAGGTTTAACTATAGTAGTATTCATTGGCCGATTTCAATCTAAGTTTAGTCCTAAATGGTCGTACAACACAAAATTCTTAAAAAATGTCAAGTATACTGTTCGTAAATGGATATAATCTGGCAAATGTACTGCGAAATTGATATTTTTTCCAGTATTATATTTTATTTTAGACGCTCTTCAAGTTCGATGGTATGCGATTTTGCCGTATCTCACCCCCTTTACCCTTAAAAAGGAGTGTACTTTCAGAATTTCTAAATTTTTTCTAAACATTGTGCTATTTTGATATTTTTATTTACTATTATGTAATATGTATGCATGAATTTCTATTTATATTATGACCTCAACAGGTTCTATCTGTAAAAAAAAGCTTTTTACCAATTTCAATAGAATTTTAGCCCAAAAAAATTGTAAAAACACAAAATTCTCAACATTTTTTCATGTTAAGTGTTCGTAATTCGATTAAACTTGGTAAATATACTGCTATATTAATATATGTTTAGCCATTACTATATTCTATTATAGACGCTCTACAAGTTTGGTTCTGTGACATTTTGGAGTATCTCGCCCCCCTCACCCTTAAAAAGGGGTGTAGTTTCAAACTTATACCTTCTTCCACAAACAATTCGCTATTTTAATGTTTTTTATTTACTATTATGGCGCACAGATGCCTCAAACTTAGTAAATATGATTGACCCAACTAGTTCTTACTATTTTAGAAGCCATTGATCAATTTCAATCAAATTTAAGACCAAAAGAATTATTGATATTTTTCATGTAAAGTGTTTGTAAATTACTTTATACTGAAAATTTTACTGCCATATTGATTTGTATTTCGCTAATAATTTGTTCTATTTCGGACGCTCTACAAGTTCGGTCCTTTGCGATTAGGCAGTATCTCACCCCCTTCACCCTTGAAAAGCAGCGTACTTTCACGATATTGAAATTCTTTCACAATTGCCCTATTTCAACATTTGTTACTTGACTATTCGTTGTTTCCACGTATTTTTTAACTTGATCTAAACTACTAACGGCAATTTCCTTTCGGCATCGATTCGAAATCGTCTACTAACACTTCGGGGGAACCATTGTAGGGGGCATGGGGGCGGAGCCCCCATCGAGCCGTAGGCGAGTCTATAATATATACAGCCCCATGTGTAACTCACTGATGATATTAAAGTCCTGAAGCGAGCGTTTAAGCTAGAGACTTGAAATTTGGCATGGGCATTCTTTGAGATGTTTCAATTTAGGGAAAATCATAAAACTACAACTTTTTTACTTTTAAACTATAAAAAATGTAAAAAAAATATAGATTTGTCGGTAACGTAGTTCAGCCATGTGAGCGTATATCACCGTTTGGGTAACGTAGATTACTTTGCAGGTTTAGTTCTCGCTCGTGTTTAATTGATCTCTTTCAACTACACCCGTGTTTGATACAAATATTGTATTTCATGTGAACATAAACATCTCTATGTAGACGACGGTGTTTCGAAGCATTAAGAGCGGGTTATTTCACCAGGGTATTACTCGCTTCGATATATACAGTATTATGTCCAAAAACTACAAATTTTCAACTTTCAAATTATAAAAATACCGAGGTGTCGGTAAAGAAGTACGTTGGTTCTTAAAGATATCGCTTGGAGCGCTATTATAGTCGCTTAGTTCTCGCTTGTATTTAAATGATGTCTTTTAACTACACCTCTTCCTGATAATTACTCTCAATTGGGTGCATAGTTGTTTGCGTATGGTTTTCCTTCTGATTGCTGTGTTATTATTGAAAATGTAGTTTACTGAATCGAAAGCGTATATTTACATTTAGGTGATGTCCGCTTTGATTTCTATAGTAACTTTAAATTAAGGTCGCTTAATTCTCGGTTGTATTTAAATTATGTCTTTTAACCACACCTGTTCCTGATGAAGTTTTCGTGACAGTATTGCAGAGCAGTGACCTTAAACGTTGTATAAACTACGTTAGTGCAAATTTCAGTTTACAGTATATTGTAATATAGCTGTAACTGTAATATAACATTTGTTTTAAGGATGGTGAAATAAATTTAATGCACGTACTCTAAAGTAACACGAAAATGTTGATTGAAATGTGAGGTTCTCGTTTCGTTTTATTTAAATTCATTTTTTCATATTAGCTATTGCTATTACTCTTGTCTTTCGAGAGACTATTGAGCGTAGTGCTGGAATACTTTGTTACAATATTATATTATTAATTTTATCATTACTATGGTGAGCTCTACGAAGCTTGTGCGAATACTTTAAACATATTATTTTAGTACTGCATATTTTTTGCCGCAGTAACGCCCGTAAAGTAAATGATTAATTACTAAAAATATTTTAGGTCTTACTACATTTTCTAAACTTTAGTCTTCTCATGCTGGAAAATTTCTTGTAGGTTTTCGCACAAAAAAAAACCCTAATACAGTAATTATTCTTAATTTTCTGCTATTTGTATGCTGTCTCTCTATATGAATCCCCAGATTGAATATAGCGCTTCAGTTGATAGTTCTGGTGCAGTTTTACTTTGAAGGTTGAACGTGTCCCAACACGTTTGACATCCGGTCTTTGACCTATTTGCTGCCGTCCAATCAGGCTTAGATTTTAGTTTAGGAAACGATTGAACAAATCAAGTTATAGAACGATTGAACTTTCCATTCTTACCTTGGCTAACGTTTACCTACTTCCGACGTTTTTTTAAACCATCTACATATCTGATGACCCATCAGGCTGAGAAATATTATAATAACCAATTGAATTAAACTCGATAGTAATTTTTCTCGCTGCCACTTTGTCCGAAAAACTTCCTCAATGCAGTGCTCTCACCTAAAGTCTCGATTAATCCTATTATTGTTGTAATTTAAAACTATTCTATACTTATCAATTATTGTAACTCTTTCAGTATATTTTAATTTAACCGATAATCCTTTTTTGGCTATTATTTCACAATTGGTTTTTTTTTTACTACCATTGGTTGAAAATGCATAATGTACCCCGATTTTATGGTTCTTAAGTTGCAACTTTCTTCATTTTAAGACTATATAAAGACTTTAAGACTTCATGATTATAGTACCTAATACCCTGTGATCTATTACATACTACTAGGGCTCTATTTTTATTAATTTTCTGAACTAATATATATAACATTTAAAATTGTTAAACTAATAATTGCTGATTTTGAATGATAAAATTGTTATCGTTTCTCTATATGGTACATATATGATTCCTGCGTTTCTTGGCCACCCCGTGGCGGAACTAAAGCATCTTAGCCTATAACATTTTTTTTTAAATTTCAAATATCTTGATTTAGTCCCGTTTTTCTTCTATTACATACAACGATCCTCTATATAAACTTATAATTTTATTCCACTTTTATCTTTTCAGAATACAGCTATTATTACCTCAATCATGTGCAATCACAATCGTATCTCCAAATTTTTACACAACAACTTTTGAGCATGACTATTTACATAGTTCATTAATATTTCACAACTCCATTATATTTTTTTACGAATTAAGGGGGGAGTGGGATTATACCATGAGCCGTGAGCAAATTTCAAAGCTTATTATTATTTATTGTGAGTAGTGTGTATTGGCGGCTTCTGTTACTGCCGTTGGAGTTGAGCCCTCAACTAGCCTGTTCATTGTATGAGGTTTTGGCAGTAATTTACGGAATTGGGGCAACCAATTATTGGGTTGGACCCTCCATCAAGCATAACACCTAGAATATTCACATAAATAATATTTATCTCAAAGCTTAATTTTTTTAAACTATTTACTAAGGAGGAGTATTAAAACCTACTAATAGGAGATTATTAAAGCATTTTTACTATTGATTGTGAATTTGGAGTATTAGATAGTTTTGTTACTTACTTGGCTGTCCCAACAATAATGCCCAATTTGTAAACTAATGCAGCATGTGCGTTAGCTTGAATGTTTACCAATGGAAAATTTTCTTCTACTATGGATGAAATTCCCATTTCGGGTGACAGTTTACACAGACATTTTCATTTACTGCTTTAGTGATGTTCAGTTAACAGGTTTAGTTCTCGTACTTAAATTATTGAACAAATTTAACTTCACTCCAGTAAGTTTGAGTTACTATCGCATTCATGAAATAAGATGTTTTTATAAAATATTCTATTTCGTAACGATTCTTGCATAGCTTTTCCAAGGCAATTTTCTCGTAGGAATATAATTATAATCCCATTATGGATATTTGAAAACCAATATTTCGACAAATTGGCGTATTTCCTTCCGTCAATTTTCAGGTCATAGTATTTTTATGTGTTTGATATTTACAGTTGTTTTAGCTCATTTTTAGATGTAACGACCACAAATTCCTACAAGACATGTGAAGTTATTTCAGATTTCATGCTCTAGCGGCAAAAACGGTTGGCTTCTAAATTATTTGAGACCATTTTAGCGAATATATTTAATTTTACTATCTAAGTCGATACACAGAGATAGAAGAAGGGAGTTGTATTCCTAATTCAAGTTTTTTATTGCTCTTTCATATACTGCAAAACATTTTATTTAATTTAGCTCTATGTTGCTGAATTTTTAATTTTGCTTCCCCATAAGCTTAAAGATTGTATTACCTTAGCTTGACAGCAATAATTAAAGCAAATTCACTGTATTTAGAAGTATAACAGTCTTAAAAAGTTGAACTTAAAAATAATTCATAATCAATGCCGGTAAATATTGTGTGTCTTTATTTAACGTTTTGTTGATCCTTAACCTTCCAGTATGTATTTTTAATGTTTACTTATTTATTTATTTGAGGGGTTTACCATATGTAGACGTGATTTTTTCATGATCTTAGTAAAATTGTAATTAATGCCAGCTAATATTATATGTGATTTATCTGTTGATTATGAACTTATTTCTCTGTTACGTATACTTTAAAGTATAGATTGTTTGTGAATAAGTGACATAAATCAAACTCTTAGACCTTTCACTTTTTGCCTTATCTCAAATCGTTATTTTAAGAACGATATGCAACTTTTATTATTACTGAAATTTCATATAACTTGTTAGTAGAACTAACTACAGCTATATTGTATTTGAAGTTCGAATTTTGCATTCGCTGAACTTGTAAAATATCTCCGTAACTTCAACAGAATTTAAGGGAAGTATATAATATTTAAAGTTGTTCATTTAATAATTGCTGATTTTGAAAGATGAAATTGTTATCGTTTCTTTGTATGGTAAATATATGATTCCTGAGTTTCTTGGCCTCCCCGTGGCGGAACTGAAGCATCTTAGCCTATACCATATATTTTTTAAATTTCAAATATCTTTCACGTATTATTAATTTACGTAACTTTGTTACGTATATTAATAATACTTTCTTTTGTTTTATTTCTCTTCTATTACATTCAACTATCCTCCATATAAACTTATAATTTTATTCCACTTTTATCTTTTCAGGAACACCTATTACCTCAATGATGTCCAATCATAATCGTCCTCCATCCAGCTGAACACCTAGAATATTTACATAAATAATTATTATTTCACAACTCAAATTTTTTAAACTATTTACTGAGAAGGGGTATTAAAACCGATTCATAGGAGGTTATCAAAGCTTTTTACTATTGATTGTGAATTGTGTGTATTAGACGGTTTGGTTACTGTCTTGGCTGTCCAGTTCTGTAGAACTAAACTATTTCAAAGTTGACTTTTTATTAATTCAAACTAGGGGGCAACCCCTAAGGGGGCATGGGGGCGGAGCCCCCATCGAGCCGTAGGCGAGTATGGATATACAATGCTAAAGTGAAGCCGGCCGCTCCCCTCCACTAGAGTGGCACGGCTGGCCGTAGAGTGGCATGGTTCCGCCGCTGTAACACGGGAGAGATGGGGAAAAACGCAACGCGCGCAACTTTGAATTAAAATCCTGAGCAAACCAAGCAAATCACACAGTCCACCTTTTGAATTTTTAAAGAAGAAGAAATTCTCTATCCAGTGATATAATATTTTTCTAGATAAAAATGTATTTATATTTATAAATGGGCATTAAAGTAAAAGATTTTTATTGAAGAGATGATTTTAATTCATAAAAACTAAATATAAATTATGCCAATACATATATTTTACTGTAAAATTAATTTTATTCCTTAGTATAATACTTTTAACAAAAAATAATGCATGAACTGATACTTTCAATGTATATTACCTTATTATAATTTGTAAAAAATATTGAGTTTACTGCTTTATGTATAAGGTTCCGTATATCATTTAAGACATGTTGGACAGTAATTTATTGGCAAACGATACTACCTAGTTATTAATTAATTAAATTAATTCATAATTACTATAAATGAATATAAAATAGTAAAAATCAGGCTTATTAGTAGCTTATTAAAATAGGCTTATTACTTATGCATAAAAATAAGCTTTTTCTTAAGTTTCACACATTATTGTTGTATGAACACATGTTTTGTAGTTTAACACTATGGTGCAGTCTTATTTTCATGAATTTTTAGGCACTGTTATATGCCTAATATGATACTGTTACATGTTAGGCCTATATGCCTATGTTATATGCCTGCCTGTGGGACTCGGGAGTTCGCCCCACCACTCGCGGTGTTGCGCGGCGGCTTCGCTTCTAGCCGAGCGTGGCCACTCCTTATATATTATTCCTCCAAGGATGTGCCCGAGGAATGTAGGCATAGATGCTATTCTTTGGTTACGTTCAGAGCCTGCACGCCCAGCAGTTTCAGCGGCTGCCGATATAGGCTGTCAGTATCAGGGGACTCATAGGTAAAAAATCATCATGCAGTGCTTCACTTGATCCCTTTTAGTGCCTTTATTTCAAGTCCGATACAAATTAGAGAGGTTTTAAATGAAGGATAAGATTTTAATTAATATAAGTCTTTCTAATCAGACTTCGCCTATTTGATTCGATTTTGTGTTTTATTTTTATTTTGAATCTATACTAAGCAAATAACTTAGTATAGATTTGGCCCAAAGTTAATCAACGTGGAAGCATTGTAATTCAATGTGGACTCAAAATATAAAAAATAAACCCAAAGGCCAATTAAAAAGCTCAAAGTCTTTATCTATTATTTGAAACCTCTCTAAATTTGATCGGACTTAAAATAAAGGCACTGAATGGAGGTGGGACGAAGCACATCATGCCGTTCTGGGAGAAGCCCTTTCACCTCCTCTTGACGTTTATTCCATAATGAAATTTGGAAGTACAAATTTCATAAAAAAAGTCAAGCAGTTTTTTTTATAAATTAATTTATAATAAATCTTATGTTTTAAAATCAACTTAATAAAGAAAAAACTTTAATACCAATTTAATGAATTAACGAAGACAAAGAGAGTATAATTACTACAACACAGTTACGTGAACAAACATTTTGATCCTTTTCGATTAAAAGATATATATGTTTAGATGAGAAAATTATCTTTTGGGATCATCCATCTCTATTAATTAATTTCGAACACCTGCTTGATGGAATCGAAACCGATGTTCTTACAAAGTTTAATTAAAGGCTTTTGCGGAAGAGATTAAACCATCTAACTTTAAAAACTTATGATTTACAAAACTTTTGACTAGGTTATGTATATTTTATGCCATTTAAGAATAGAATATTTTTAAGTATTATACGTTTATCAGACTCTTATTGGACTTTGGTAAGGATGTTGTCAGATAGTTATTAAAACACAATAATGTTTGTCTTAATTTTATCCTATGATGTTATAAACACTATAATGTTAGCCTGTAATATTAGCCTAAAGCCCTTACCTTTGTTCTAGACAAACCTTTGAGCTTTCTTACAATATGTAATGCTACAATAATTTACAACAATTGCAATGTAAGCCATCAAACATTTATCAGCGAACAATGATGATTTCGCTATATTATAGTTCTTATCATTTCCTAATTCTGAGTTGTGTTTTTCACAATGCTTGATGCCATGGTCAAACTTTATTTTCATAGTTTATTTAATATTCGTATTTAATTACTTTACATTTAACCTTAATATAAGTTTATATATGAATGGTGGGAAGTAGACCATCAGCTACAAATTGCTATCACAAATAAGTTAGTAACAATAATTATGAGATATTGCCCTAAAAAATAATAAAAAGTATAGGTTTAATGAGTATAGACTTAAGTTCAGGTCCTAAATAACTTGTTGTTTTTCATCATCATCTTCATCATGTTGCCGATGGAAATGTTGGATCAACCCGTAGGACCTGATCAAGGTCAAAGTTATAATCATCCGAGAACTTGAAATTGCAACACATTGAGCATAATTAAGGACAAAACTTAAGATTTGAACTAAATGGAAGGACATTTACTAGGTCTGGAATTAACACTGCCTAAAATGTTTACAAGAAAGCATTGAAATGCATATGACCAAGATTATTACAAGATTAGTCTTTAGCTGTGTTATTTGTGGCTATTCTTTTAAAGAAGAAATTTGGAAGGCTTAGAAAAAATTTAGTCTAAATGTAATCCAAATTTTGAAGGGGTGAACATTGCATTCAATTCATAAAATTTTAGGTTAGTCACTTTTTGTCTCTTGTATAGTAAAATAGTTCTAATATATTACATATTTAGTTGAAGATAAATCAGTTTCTGTCTTAAATGGCGTGAATGAATACTTATCCACTAATTAGTGATCAGGCAAAAGTTTTGTTTATCTTGATAATGAAATAATATTCATTAATTTTGGTCCATATGAATTAAAGTATTTGCTTGTACTGTATATAAATGTTTTAAGTCATTTAGATCATGAGATATTCTATATCTAATAACTACTTAAATTTAACTGAATTTTTATGATTTATTTTAATAAGTTTCTTTCTCTTTGAAATCAAACCATTTCTGCAATTTTAAATGAAGAGTGTTATTATTTAAAGCTAAGTTAATATTTTATAAGCTGGAAACGGAGCCAGGAGTGGTAAAACGAAACGGATCAATTATTAATAAGTGGCCCAGGTCTGATACAGTAGATGTACGTGGTCAGCCTGCCAATTCACCTCATCTCGGTTTAGAATAATTTGTAATCTTTAACGAAACATCACCTTGCTACATAATATAGTATACACAACTTTTCTGAATAAATTATACATGATTTTGTATTGGTCTTACATCATAAAAAAAATATTTTCGATAAAGTTTTAGAATTAATTGTATACACTAACGTGAACATATGTTATAATATGTCTCATCTTTGGTTAAGAAGAGTGGTAATACTGATTTACCTATTATATGTCACCTGTTCTTCCATGTACGCTGCAGAAGATCGCACCACCGTTACAATAGGTTTCAAACACGCCTATGCTATGAGAAGTCTATTCACGTTAATGTATATCAAAGGTTTTACTATGGAAATGATAAGAATGTAATAACATTCTCACTCAAATCATTTTCACTCTACAAAATATTTGAGTGAAACCAAATGCTATAGTTTGTTTTCTTAAATCTGATCCTTCACAAGAATATTGGGGTGGGTTAGAGATTTAAACTGTAAAAAAAAAAATTCAACTGTAAACAAAATATTTAATCTCGTGACAAACATGTTCGTGTATCGGATTTCCTCAAATAACGTTTTAAATAATTTATTTCTTAAATAAGTTATGTCTTTCAGTAACTCCTAGGCAGCTGTTATATTTTTAAGCTAAACCTATTCTTTGTTAAAAAGTAACAGTTCTAAAGTAAACTGATTAAATAACAACTGCTACCAATAATATTGTAAAACTGATACACATTATGTTGTGATGTAAAATTTCCAGCAGGTATGCAACAGTGAAATAAAACAACAGCAAAAAAAACAAAAAGCCAAAGGGCTCCAGCCAATGGGATATTAGCAAGCATAAACGAACTCCCACCACCAACTCTCCCTAGAAGGATCGGGTTTAAAAAACGGATTATACCAAATGTTCAAAGAGGTTATTGTCAATTTGAGGCCTTTTTGGCAGGTTTTTTTTTTTGCCCTACTTGGGATCGTCCGTAAAGGCTATTGATCTGTTCGTGGATCGTATTAGACAAATGGGTGAGAGCTACAGTACAGAGATGAATGGTCAAGCTTGTTTTTGGCACTGTATTCTTATTTACGTAACAGAAATCAGGAAGAATATGACGACATACACTATTTCTGTTGGCTTTTACTTAAACACTGAACAAATATGAAAACAATGCTATATCATGTTTGGAAGGGTATAGTTAAATAGCATAAGTTATGTAAATTTCAAATTGGATGAAGCTATCCCACAAAGAACACCCATAAGAATCAGGCTTTCAACGGTTAAGTGTAACCTAGTGACTACCGATCACAGACTACCGACCTTTCATAGAATGTGCTGCAAGGTGTGCTGCACATAGCGGTCGAGAGTGGTCGGTCACTCCGCGACGTCCCTCGGCGCTCACATGGACGGCTTGTGATCGTGTAAATAATTAATTGATCAAAGGTCCTCGCCGGAGTACTTGCCTCATTTACTTCACACGCCTGTGAATAAACTGTTTGAGGTTGACTTTACTTTGTACACGGATTCTGTCGAATAAAATAAATTTATAAAATATATCTCACTAGTCACCATAGCCGGATATAGTCTCTAATAATTACCTTTTTTATGAAAATGTGTTTATTACTTTTTTCTAAAAAATATATGGAATTAAAATGCTAGTCAAGTTATTTACATTTTCTCCTTTCTTTTGTTTATACCAAATCTAATAGTTACAAGAACACGTTTCTAATTTACAAACTAAAACCTGACCTAACAGTTGTCAGTGGCATATAAACGGTTTTCCGAGTTGTATTTCCATTTGTAAACACATGTCAGCCACCAAGCGGCTTTGAGGGATTCCTTTTAACATTTGGTTTCCAATGAACTGTTTCCACAAATATGAAACCACTATGTCAGTGCTGCAATATCCCGATACATTGGAATTTAAAGTTCAATGAACATGATACAAACTTCACACTGATTTTAGAATTTCATTCTCATTTCAGATTTTATATTTTAGTGGCAATAACAAAATAATAATGTCAACCTTAGCGAGCAGTCATATGAGTTGTAATTTTTATGCACAATAAGTGGTTTATGAATATACAGAAAAGTTCTGAGTTAAATAACTGATTGCAATAAATTAGTTTCAATAATTAAAAAATAGTTTTAAAATGAAGAACTATATGTATATTATTATAACAAATTTATACATACACTAACTCGTATGATTATGCCACAATTTGTTATTATAGGAGTTTTACCCCAAACAAGAAATTATTTGTATGGGGCATTCTCTTTAGAGAGTCATTCTTTTAAAATTAAAGTTATGTTTGTCATGTTTCAACTTATAAATGTACCATAAATAAACAAGCACTTGACACAAATAAAATTTGTAATTCAAATGACTTGTAGTGCATATTCTAGTGTTAAACGCTTTGTTATTATTAACATTTTGATCTAATATTTTAATCTAATATTTGATCTAATATTTTGATCTAAGATTGGAAGATTTTTCTGCTTTTTGTTGGTCAGATTAATTTTAATGCAAATGCAAATAATAATGGACGAAGTCAATCCTTGAAACACATAATGGAAAATATAAAGTTATTTGTGAAAAGGGGATTAAGTATCATTTTTTAGATTAATTAGATTACAACAATAATCCTTATTATTAAAGTTTGCTCAGTTAAAATTATAAAACATTCAAAAACAATACCAAACATCTACTTTATATTTGTCAAATACCACTCACTCATGTATCAGAGAATCACCATAAACATGGGGTATAGAGGGTTGATATTTTGCATGAACGTTCCATTTCGCTCAAAAATGCTCACTAAGAAACAGTTTTGCAAAATTCCTTCAGGTCTCCGCCCCACAGGACTTCAAAATTTCCATCTAATGTTAATCTAATGGCCAATTTTTAATACAAATCAAAGCAACGATGAATCTGAACAACTATGGGACCTAGAATGTTAAAATTTAGCACGGGTGTTCTTCTTTGCTCATAGGTGCTCACTAAGAAACGGCTTTGCAAAATTCCATCAGGGCTCTGCCACACAGGACTTCGAATTTTCTATCTAATGTTATCCTTATGACCAATTTTTTATACAAATCTAGGAAACAACGAATATAGAAAACTATAAGACCTACGAAGTTGAAATATGTCATGGACGTTCTGCTTTGCTCATAGGTGCTCACTAAGAAATGGTTATGCAAAATTCCATCAGGGCTCCGCCACACAAGACTTCAAAATTTCTATCTAATGTTATCCTTATGGCCAATTTTTTATACAAATCTAGGAAACAACGAATATAGAAAACTATAAGACCTACGATGTTGAAATTTGGCATGGACGTTCTGCTTTGCACATTGGTGTTCACTAAGAAACGGTTTTGCATAATTCCATCAGGGCTCCGCCAAACCGGACTTCAAAATTTATAATGTTATTCTTATGGCCAATTTTTAATATGAATCTAGGAAAACTTATCTGAAAAACCATATGACCTAAGAGAATTATTTGGAACGTTTTCAATGGGAGATCCACTTCGCCCATCGGTGCTCACTAAGAAACGCTCTTGGAAAGCAACTTCAGGGCTCCACCCCTCGGGTTTATTAAATTGGTCTAGGGCCAATGGGGTTGAAATTTGGCATGGACATTTCTCTTTGTTCAAAGGTATTCACTAAGAAACGGTTTTGCAAATATAGTTTTTGAAGTCCTTTAGGGCTCCGCCCCACAGAACATCAAAATTACTCTATTGCATCCGTTGTTGAAATTTGGCATTGATGTTCCTCTATGCTCACAAGTATTTACTAAGAAACAGTTTTGCAAATATGAAGATTATTATTATATAGTTTTGGAAGTCCTTTAGGGCTCCGCCCCACTGGACTTCAAAATTACTCTAGAGCATATGGGGTTGAAATTTAACGTAGACATTCCTCTTTACCCATATGTACTCTCTAAGAAACGGTTTTATAAATATAGTTTTTTATGCCTTTAGGGCTCCGCCCCACAGGACTTCATGATTACTATAGGGCCTACATGGTTGAAATTCTACGTGGACGTTTCTCTTTACTCATCTGTACTCATGAAGAAACAGTTATGCAAGTCCTTTAGTTTTTGAAGTCCTTTAGGGCTCCGCCCCACTTGACTTCAAAATTACTCTTGGGCATACGGGGTTGAAACTTGACTTGGACATTCCTCTTTACTCATTTGTACTCACTAAGAAATGGTTATGCAAAGATAGTTTTTGATGTCTTTTAGGGCTCCGCCCCACTGGACTTAAAAATTACTCTAGGGCATACGAAGTTGAAATTTAATGTGGACATTCCTTTTTACTCATATGTACTCACTAAGAAACGGTTTTTCAAAATAAAGTTTTTGAAGTCCTTTAGGGCTCTGCCTCACTGGACTTCAAAATTACTATATAGCCTACACCTACAGGGTTGAAATTTGACGTGGACCTACCTTTTTACTTGTTATGTTGCCTACTAAATAAAAAATGGTTTTGCAAATATAGTTTTTGAAGTCCTTTAGAGCCCCCTATGTAAGGTCTATGGGGTTTTTAATTTGACATATTCGTTCCTCTTTGCTCATATGTGCTCATTAGGAAGACAATTTTTTGCAAAATTCAATGCTCTGTTCACACAATTCTTAAAAAAGAAGATTGCGTTGCTCTTTAAAGAGATATTATTACATGTAAAATTAATTTAATCACGGGCGAAGCCGTGACGGGCAACAGCTAGTATATTATAAGTATCAAATAAGGTGAGGATTCAAAAGAAAATTATTTATAAATAGGATATTTTGGTAGGTAAAGTAAATAAACAAACAGGTGAAAGGGGTATAAATAGTTGATATATAATGGGTTATAATTATATTTATAAAACAAGTTGATTTCCTTGAGCTGCTGTGGGTTGACACGTGTATGCACTTCGTGTGTGGGTTGAATTAAAAAAAGGTTTTACGCGAATACCATTCATTAATAATGACGTACTAAAAATAGTTAACTAAATATTTGTTTACAAAGTTATCGTACAGTCTCATACTTAAAAGAAGATCTTATATACTAAGGACAAGTTGTATATCTTAAATAATTTTACTGCACCATGTCTTATCAAGAAAATAGGTTTTTCTTTTTGTTAACTTATTTTTTAACCTCATTGTAAACCATTCTAATTTTCTATTTATCATAATCGTCTTATGCAGGGTTTTAGGACGTTCAAACATTGTGGACATTACAATGATTGGACATAAACACAAGTGGACGTAAAAAAGGTGGACAAAAGATAGTGGACATATAATCGGTGGACCTAAAAAAGGACATTTTGTCTATTACCATAAAGACAATGGACCTAATAGTCAACTATCGTTAGGACACCTTTAATATTGATAATATTAAATAAAATCGCCTTTCCTGATCCTTTTGGTCGCCCTGTTTTTGGAACCACCTTTATCTACTCAGAAATCATTTGCGAATTGTTTTGCTAAATCTATACTACATTTGTTGACATCAAGCTAAACACAGCTAAAAGTGCAATAATGGAAAACTTGAATTATTAATTCTAATAAACTTTTTCCAGTTAGTCGAGGAAACTGTGGTCTTCCAACAAGGGAACTTGCCACTTTAGCAAATGATGACAAAAGGAACTTTCCTGTTGACAAGGGGGTGTTGAACTTTTGACTCCACCCTAGAGCTTAGTCAATATCAACTGTGAAGTATATTATAAGTAGAATGGAATAAAAATCAAGTGAAAATTTTTATCAATTAAAATATAAGTTATAATTGTTAATATTTGCCTAATTATATTACAAATTATGTTCCAATTTAAATTAAACTTGAGATCATGTGGCAGGATCACTACACATTCTGAATAGTGACCAAAACGTGGATTACATTTTAATCATACGAATGATTTGATCATTATTAGCTAAAACAATGACCATAACATTAACTTCTAATTTATTATACTATATAATAAAAGAATACATTTGAGTGTCTAAAGAGAAAACCTAGTAAACGGATTTCTGTCATTTTTATGGCAATTTTTTCTCATAAGTTTAAAATAAATATTATGTTGACAGGGGTTTCACAAATTTAGTGACAACTAAAACTTTTAAATCATCACAAGGCTTCTACATCTTTATACGAACAATCGTCATAAAAATTACCCTTAAATTTTGACAGACTGTTATCTTAATTTGTAATAAAACAATACAAAATATTTATATAGCTATACTCTTAATCTTGACTGATATTGTAGTGTTCAATATTTTGAAATATTAAAAACAATTTTAGAGAAAGATTATTTAGTAGTTTTAAAAAGCAAAAACATAGAAATATTAATATTATAAAAAAATATTTTCAGCTAATCAACCTATCAATCAATTAGTAAAATCATAAAAATTTTCGAACTTTGAAAAAAGAGAGTTTTAAACAATGTTTGAACCGTACATAAAACCAAATAAATCAACAGAAGGAGAGAAATTTCACTTGCCAAAAAACTGAATCATAAACACATAACAGTGAGTACTATATTAATTATTTGCCATTTTGCATTCAAATATAGTATATGAAGAGTCAGTGAGATTTAGAATAACATTGTAAAACAACATTTGTACAACTATAAAGACATATTAAACCAACCATTACTGCGATAGGTTTGTAGAGGAATTGATTTCGTGCACTTAAGTAGCTATTAGACTACCAATTACTGGTTCATGTTACTAGGCTGAACTGTTTTTAGGATCATATACAATTTTTAGGTTGAGGTGCCATGTCAATAGTACAAAAATGTAATAATATTTTGTTTTATTTTTAATAATAAATTTTTAGTTTGGGATGTTTTTCAAAATTATACTTTCAAACAAGTAAACTATGGTAGGCTTAAAATAGATTTAACTTTTAATTCAAAACAAATAATAATAATAAATAATTTTATATTATTTTCTCTTTTATGTAGTGAAAAAAAGCATCGAAGAGGCAGGGAGACTGATGAGCTGGGAATGATGGCTATCAATTCCCCTCAATATTTTCATTGAACCTTACATTGGCAGGAAATTACAAAACCTCTATCAAACTTCCCTTTACAGTTCGACGTTTAAAAATAAATTCAATAAATACTTGCTAACGGGCCACTCATGTTCTAAAACTCGCGTATAGCAAAAATTATTTATTTATTTTGGGTTAATTTTTCTCCAAATTAGTTTTGTATATGTACAACTTGCCATTAAATTTAAGTTTTCCAAGATGTGTTAACCGAAATATAATTTACAAGTATGAAATTACAAACACAATTTTTGTGAGGCGTAGTGTAAAAGTAATTTGCATCATTTAAAATTGATTGGATTTTTTATTTGGGGTTAATTTTGAAAGATAAAAACGTCGGGATATCCGAAAATACGGGTCTAAGCCATGACGATAAGAGCCCGAGAAAGAGAGTCATATCTGGAATTTAATTTAACCACTCCCCATATACAGGGTATACGCCTACTAAATATTTTATTTTAAATCCTTATTTAAAACTTAAAAAGTAACTTTGCACCTAAAGTTTGCCTTGTTCCCTTGATGGCATCATAACAATAATGAAATGTTAATAACCATCTTTTTTTATTTCCTCATTACTTTATTGGACATTTGGGCCTGTCTTCAATAAATAGATCCTAAACGAACAATTACGCTAAATAGCGTTTTATTGGCCTTTTATTTGGGAATAGTAATAAGTCTTAAACAGGCAGTTTCAAAGATATACTAAGGATTATAAACTATATTTTTTATGAAAATCCAGAGACTACAATATGATTTTTGTACCTAGTATTTCTATACCCAGGTCATGCTAAACAGTAAGGTAGGAAATGTGAAGAATCTAGTGTTTTGTTGTGACACATTCTGTAATTAATTTGTGACGTTGCAAACTACTTTGACATCACTAGACAAATGATGCAGCGGGGAATTCCTGAAGCGGTGATTTAGTCGGATAATTAATCATCACTAATGATAACAGCTTGTGTTTGGGGTTGGGCGGAACAAAACTGTCTTGTCTTGGGTGGAACTTGCATAAATGTCTTCACTTTTACATGAGACTCTAGGAGAAAATGGCACGTATTGAATGGAATGTATTGAACATGATTGATCTATAGTTTTTTGACTGATTTAACGCCATTAAAACTGTTCTCATAGTCCAATCAGTGTCTAGAATATCTTATCTTTATGGTGAAATTCGTTTATCGTGTTTCCTTCAAAATGATATTACAAACATTCGTTTTATTCATTTGAAAAAAAACTATATGTAAAAAAGAGGCAAGGTTTTTATCTTCTGGTCTTTTAATACTTGCCAATAAACTTCCGAATGCTCATCATAATTTTTTTCAGAAACTTCCTATAATACACATCTCTTTTTTTATTTAGCACACTATGTTTTGTCAAACCCCCTTTCAAAATTTTGATTATATTCAATGATTTATTATTCTTCTCTTTAAAATAACTTTCTTGCGTCTATCTACGCCAGTGATATTTTTTAACGTTTTGACGGGGAGCGGTCAAAACCCCGGTCTTGTTACTATCTAACATAGACCAGTTGTTAGGAAGCATCATTAATTAATAGCCCAATGATAAATGGTAACTGGGTCCGAAATAAAACCTTTCAAAAGATATAAATTTTTCTCAGGATCGAACCGGCAACCTTTGGATTCAAACGTGGCCAACCATGATCCATGGATAACCACTCACCTACCGAGCCAGTTTTAATTTAAGTAGTTATCTTCGAAAAACCTAATATTTTATAATTAATTACGAACTATTTATTTAATAAACCTTTCTTCCCTTGTGGTATTATCATCAAACAATTGTACAGTAGCATCATGTAACTAAACTTTGTGCTTAGGCATTCAAACAATTTAAAATGAAGGGTGACAGGGGAGCTTGTTTAATTACATTCGTTGTCCCTCAAGAGAGATAACAAAGGGCTCATTTTAAGTCGTTTCTGTACTACAACAAACATTACATTGCATCGAACTCAGTGTATGTAATTAAATTTATTTTAAACATGATAAAATGCTTTACATGTATTAATCTTTTCTGTTAATTATGTTTTCGGAGTGGCCCTATTATGACGTTACAAACTTTGCTAAACAAGTTTTACACGATATAGCACGATCATTGATTTAATATTTTAGTACAATTATTAACAAAAACCATAATTATTCAGTTTATAAACTGGGCTCTATGTTATTTACTCTGAAAAGTAAACAAACTAACC